>APFE031088588.1:70218-299715 GCA_000404065.3 Pinus taeda | reverse complement strand
GAGACAAAGATGCCCGTGAACATGCCTTCAGTTGGCAATCTGGGACACTTCCTCTAGCAGAAGACTTCAGCTTCTTGCCAGCTTTGGAAGAATTCCAGGAACAAAATTGAAAACACTTCCTCTAGCAGAAGACTCCAGCTTTTTGCCAGTTTTGGAAGAGTTCTAGGAATTGCATTAAGCATTCCAGAGTTGTTGGTCATCCTTAAACCATCACAGATTGAGACTTCCCTTTTCAGGTTGAAGTTTTCCCTTTTATGCGGGGTGAGACCTCCCTTTCATGGTTGAAGGTTTCCCTCTTCAAAACAAGAGGAGCACTTCCTCTAGCAGAAGACTTCAGCGTCTTGCCAGTCTTGGAAGAGTTCCGGGAACTGCACTAAGCGTTCCAATGTTGGTGGTCATCCTTAAACTACCACCCTTTATACCAACATTTCATAGAGCACATTCAGCCTAGTGTTTCCATGCATTTTTGCACATTTTGTATTTCAGCTCTCTTCTTGGACTCATACATAACCCTTCGAATTAAGGGGGGGAATGTTGGACACCTAATCCTCAATGGGTTAGTGTGAAAATCGCATGGACAAAAGGAGTCCAAGAGACCTTGGGATGTGGAACCCAACGGTCACAACAATGTACTATAAATGTATATCTCTTGTTAATAAAAATTGTATTATCATGTTTATCTTTCATATTGTTCTGGCTGCCCATGTGTGTTTAACAAAGACTTCTTTCGAAGTCTTGTTGTTTAGGGCACAATGAGGAGATCTATTTTGAACATAGACAGTTGTGTTAGCAGCTTCTCCCCATAGAAACTTTGGTAGTTTTTGATCATGCAACGTAGCTTTGTCTGCTTCCATGATACTTCTATTCTTTTTCTCAGTCACACCATTTTGTTTTGGGTTATATGGTACTGAGGTTTCTTTCTTGATTCCAACTTCTTTGCAGAAGTCAACAAAATCATTTGAAGTGAACTCTCCTCCATTGTCAGATCTGAAGAATTTGATTTGTTTTCTAGTTTGTTTTTCTACCAAAGCTTTGTAATCTTTAAACATGTTAAATACTAGACTTTTATTTTTCAAAAAATAGATCCATGTCTTGAGAGAAAAATCATCCACAAAGATTAAATATAATACGAGTAGCCACCAAGAGAAGTTATAGGCATTGGTCCACATAAATCAAAATGTACAAGATGAAGTACCTGACTGGGTCTACTTTTGCTCGAAGGGAAAGGTCCCTTTACTTACTTTCCACTAGCGCACCCTTGGCAAACTCCATCATGATCAGATCTAATCTTAGACATTCTGAAAACCATGTTTCTCACATGAGGTAATGCTTTATAGTGCAAATGAGTGAACCTGCCAAAGTTCACTTTGATGATTGTTGTCATGGATCAATGCATGAATAGGTCTTCCATTGACTTTATATGAACCTTCACATCTCTCATGTTGGATCTCATCAGCCAAGAGAGAACTTTACCATTTATAAAAGCAACTTTCATTCCTTTATCTTCTAAAGAAAAAATAGAAATAAGATCCTTTTCCAGACCAAGTACATACAAAACTTCTTGAAGAGATAAGGTTTTACCATGATCTAGATGGAAGGAAACATAACCAAATCCCTTTATAGGATATGTAGAGTTGTCTCCAAGAATGATTTCAAATCGGTCTCCCTCTAAACCAGATTAGAGAGCACTTCTTTATAGCCAGTAAAGTGCGTTGAGGCACCACTATCAACCAACCAGCTGTCACAAGAATCTACAGGAGAGGAACTAGAAAGAGCAAAAATAAGAAAGTATTATGATTGTATTTCGGCTGCACTATTATCATACCTTGGGTTCCTTGAAGAAAGGAAACTCTCTTTACAAGTAGGAGCTTCTCTTCTTCTTCTATAATTAGATTTGTTGGAACAATTGTTGAAGTTGGATCTTGGTGCTCTTCTGTTTTCTGGACAATCACCGCCATAATGGTCATCCTTATGGTAGTTGTAGCATTGGACTTTTGATAAGTCTTTGTTCCATTTAGAGGAACTGCTTTGAGCAATATTTTTCGAATAATGATGGTATCTTCTTCCTTTCTTCTTCTTGCCTTGGACAACAAAGACAGTAGTTTCTCCCTCCTCATGCTTGGGAATTCTTCCTCTGGAAATCATTTTGGCATCTTCTCGACTGCACTTTCCCAAGAGCTCATCAAATGTAAGGGAAGGAAGACCTCCTAGCGTAATCAGCACCAGCTCTTTATTAGAAACAACTTCACTAGAAGTTGACAATTGATCTTTGTTTTTTGATATCCTCATGAAGCATGCTTGAATAATCTCTCCTTTGTTTATCTTAATATCCTTGAGTTTATTAGAAAATCAGAAAGGTAGAAAGATTTTCTTTATATTGAGAATTACTTGTGATATTCTTATGTTTTTTTACGTTCCTCTTTTATCTTTTATTTCTTTTTTTTTTCTAAGTAAAGTCTAATCTATATTAAGGAAAGAAAATATTTACAGAGGTTACATCATTCGAGAGGGGCCTTGCCCAGCCCTCTAACAAAAACAGCTGAAACAGACTATCTTTCCAACGAGACCCCATTACAAGATATTGTCCCTGTTGTGATTCTTGGACAGCGGACATGCAGAGACCAGACTCTTGGATAGCAAACCAAAAAGAACCAGACCCTATAAAGCCTGTAGACACTAACATTGACACTGTATTGACAAAGACAAACCTTCAGGAGAAGGCAAGAAAAAAAAGAACTAGGAGCGACCAAACTGTTAAACGACAAAGACATTGAAAGGACTCAGCCAAAACCTGGAGAAAAGCGACCAAGGAGACTCAGGAAGGGCGACTGGGCGACTCCGGTGGCTGCATATGCTCCGGGCTTGACGTGTCGAGCCAAGTAGCCATCTCCTCGTCCCACTGAAGCTGTCCATCGGGGCCTGGCTGAATTGCACTGTGGCCTTCCTCTCTATCCTGAATTTCATTAACCGGAGGCAGAGTTTCTTGCTCTGGAAAAACAGAACCCAAATTCTCCTGGACTTGGGCCGGCGGATGCTGACCAGTCGGTGCGACAGCAGAAAGGGGACGGGGCATGTGGAATACCCTCCCATTCATGTCTCCCAACAAGATTTCGCTGGACTGTAATTCTGCAGGGGCCTGGGAAGAGGAAGGATTTTCTTCAGGGGCTGCCTCCGAGAGGTAAATCAATAAATTCACTATGACATCTGAGCGCAGGAGCCTTCCAGGAATTCTGAGGCGGATTGGCAGGTAGGAGTCCGGCAGAAGCAGAAAATCCTGCTCAGAGGAAGATGAAGAATTTGCCATGGCCTCCCTAGGAGCGAAGGAGTTCACCTCCTCACCTTCGAAAGCCGGGCGAATACCAGCTCTCCCTCCGCGCCGAGGCACACCTCTACTGCGCACCATTACTTCGAACTCGAGGGAAATAAGACTTTGCTTCGCCACCCTGAGACGTCCAGCATGAGAGATTTCATACCAGAATCCAACACCGAGTGTTTTGTTCCGGGTCTGGAAAGACTGGGCCTTGCGATTAAATATCAACTCCATTACCTTCATCGCGTACAGGGTTGCAGCGTCCGGCAGGCGTTTCATTGAAGAGGAGGAATGAATGTTTGCTCCTGCTGGCGGCAGGCGTTTAAGGGCAAGCATTAATGCTACCTCGATTGATGAGGAGCCAGCTGCCCATCGCACCCCCGCGTGGCCAGCGATAATATCAGTAGCTCTCCTGACCAACACCCGCATCCGGGTTCTTTTATCTTTTATTTCATCAAGCAATTACCAAAACAATAGCACAAAGATCACAGACACCAGATGTAGGTGGACAGCCAGGGGAAAACCCCTATCTAGGCGAAAACCCAGTCAACAACTCTTCCTTAATAATTTCACGAGATGATCCAAAACTCTTGACCTAGACACAGAGTTCCTCCACACCAAGTCAACCCTTTCTTCCTTCTGTAAATGATAACCCTTTCAACAATAACTTCGACCTAGTAGCAACAGAACTTCGACCCAATAGTAGCCCAGAAATAACTTCAATCCAACAGCTACCCCAGCAACAACTTCGATCCAACAGTTAGCCTAGTAACAACTTCGACCCAGCAGTTAGTTTCATCATTTCAGCAAATATCCCAGTAAATCCACATGCGTGAGAGAGAGACAAACCCAGAAACTTCGATCTTCCTTCTTCCAGCAACTTCGCACTTTTTTCTGCTCTTCTTCTCTTAGATATCGAACTTGTGAGAGTGAGTGCTTCAAATGAATTCGAACTGATTGTATATATAGGCTTCTGGTGAGGTCGAATTACCCTGTTTGACGCCGACTTGATCTCCTTGAGGTTGACTTGGTGTGGATGTGACGAATAACTTATTTGACTCAATAATAATTCTTTTTACATGATTCAAAAGCCCAAGAAAGGTCTCTTTTAATGGACAGTGACTCTAATGACCCAGTATAAATCCTAGAAGTCCTCAATGGGGACTTTGACCTAAAACATGATGACCCAAGCATGAAACCCATGCTTTAATAAGTCATATTAATAATAATAATAAATTATTTTTCTTTCTTTTGATAAATACATTTCATTATGACTCAAATACAATTTATGAAGACTGAACCTAGTTACATTCTTCAGCAGAGTGGATTCTTCGATTCTTCAGAGCAAGAATTTGACTCAAGTTGTTCACTTGATACATTCTAATCAACTTTTCATACATTTATTTAGCTTTCTTCAAGTTAGAGACATAAGTGATGAGGTGGTCTCCAAGGGAATCAAGGATAACCTTTTTAGCCTTGACTTCTCCTTTCTTCTATCTGGCCTTGATAGCAGCATTGGAGTTTACAACTAACTCTACTACCTCTCCTTCAACATACTCCAAAACATTATGTTCCTCAAGAGTAATATCCAATCTAGCCTTCCAAGAGAAGAAGTTTAAAGCATCAACCAGCTTCTCTTCATTCTTAGTAAGAGGAATGCATCTTGATCTGTTCAAAATTTCAGCAGCAAATAGGAAAGGACAACAAGAGATATTTCAACAGTAAATGAGATATTTTAGTGGCAAAAGAGGAGATATTTCAGCAGAAAATGAGCAGCAAGTAGAAGAAACAACAAGTGATATTTCAACAGAAAATGCGTTGCAAATAGAGTGGACAACACTTGATATTTCAGCAGAAAATGGGTTCTAAATAGAGTGGGAAGCAAAAGATATTTTAGCATAAAATGGGTTGGAACAACACTTGTCTTGTTGAGCTTGTCTTCACCAAATCTCTGACACAATGTTGAAATGTTGAAGTTCTATGTTGTAACAATACTTGATCTAATAACTTTTTTAATCTGCAATATTAGTTAAGCAATTGTAGATAAGACATAAACCATATACACAATAGAAGAGAGCCAAGAACTCAATAAGGCACAATGAGTTTAGGTCCTGTTGTCGCACAGATTGTCACGACAACGCTCAGACCGGGGGCTGTCACCTTGATCCCCGATCTCTCCGTTTAAGCCTGTCTCCCACGGCTAAGGGGGGTAGACCCTATGGGGAAATGAATGACCAACTGAGGACCAGTTGGGTTGGGAGACACGAGGGAAAACAAGCACTTAATTGATTTAGAAGTTAATGGACCAGTGCCTTATGGAGTTAATGATTAAATGATTAGATGTTGCAGAAATATATACCATGTAAAACAAACATTTATCATCAAATAACCCAAGCAATGCAAGATATCCAGTAAATTCACAATGCTTTAACGATGATCTAGCAATTAAACTTAAAGAAAAATTAAATGCTTTAAAAGATCACAGAATTTAAATGCTGATCAGTTGCCACTTTCACATAGCTAACCTTAACTAAACCTTTAAGTGCATTTAGCCATAGAGAAATGGAACATAAACACTGCAAAATTCGCCAAAATGAAATTTTCGAGTTTTTAGTTAAGCCTTCTCAAATATCTTAGGTTTTTTTTTTTTTTTTTTAAATAAAGCAAGACATGAAGACTAAGTAGATGAAACTTTAAATCCAGACTTTGAGCTAAACTAAAAGGAAAATATTTACTTCTAACAAAATTAAATAATTCACCTAAACTATAAGAAAAGAAAAAAATTTATGTCCTTTTCAAAGTTTTATAATTTTTAGGAAATTTTTATTGTTATATTTTAAAATAAACTTAATATTAAAAGTTAAACTAAAACTAAAGCATTAAATCTAAAAAATTAAAACAAAAACTAAAAACCCTAACTAAAGTCTACAAAAAAATTATGAATTTTTTTTTATTATTTTTAAGTTTAAAATGAAACAAAAACAAAAATAATATCTAATTTAAAACTATCCTAAGATTAAAAATCTAAACAAATAAAAAAAAATCTAACATCTAACATGTAAGAAACTAACACATATTATAATTGCAACATATACAAAGTTTAAAATCGAAATTTGAAGCTTAAACTCTAAAGTAATTAAATCTAATCTAACAAAATCTAATTTTAAAACTAACCACGCTATATATCAAAAAATTAAAAAATCGATTTTTTATTTTTATGTCAAAAACACAGTTCATAACAAGTGATACGCTAAGCAGAATGAAAACTAACTAAAACTTATCCTAACTCTAAATAAAATAAACCAGATGAAAGTCGAATATGCCTAAAACCCTAGCCGCATAAACTTGAAAAATTTTCGAATGCTTTGGTTATCATTTGTGCAAGTCGGACGGCATGAGGAGACTGAGAAACCAGACGGCGCAGGTTGCTGAGGCAGCAGGGCTATGGAAGGAATGAGGCCCACGCAGGTTTGCAGGTGGCTTGTATATACCAAAAGAAACGCGCTCTTACTTGTGCGATTTGCAGATCATGGCGAGAGAGTGAATGCAGGTTTGCGTGAGGTACGTGGAGCTCCAAAAAAGTCGACGCAGGGGACACGGGTTTCCCTATTTGTTGCAGGTGTAATTGCGGCAAGGTTTGAGGAGGCTGAGCGATGAGGAGCTAAGCAACACGCTGCAGATAGGCAGCTTAATATTTGCTGCGGAATAGGGAGGTTTATGCAATGTGAGAAGACTATGAGAACAGTTAAGGAGCAGCGGAGGATGGGAGAAGGTTTTGTGAAGGAGGTGAGTGCCACGTATAGTGAAGTATGGCAGCGTTGCAGCAGAGGAGGGGAGTTGCGTGGGAGTGCAGGAGTGTAATGTATAGAAGAAAAGGACGCAGAGAGAGCTGCGTGGAGGCTGGCAATAGATTGCTGAGGAGCAGAATGAAATGGATAGCGAGCAGTGAGTAATTTGTTTGGACAGCTGAGGGAAAAACGACTTGAAGAGGTGCGGGTTTTCTCTGCAATCCCACCAGGCAACCAATATTTAAATAAAATACTTTCCAGGGACTCTGATAAAATTATTTGATCCACTTATCTTCAGTTTTTGTAGATGAAACCCTCTCAAAAAATTTCCAGATCTGAAAGCAACAAAATTTAAAACCCTTGAACAGCGAAAACAGAGACCCTACAAAAACTAATTTTCCTACAAGATTTTATCTCAGACCTGCAAATGGAAAACAAAAACCCAGAAAATGTATGCAAGGATTAAAAATGAAACCCTACAAACCAGCGACGAATTTACAGCTTTTGACTCTTAAACAGCCAGATTTATCAATAATCAGCAGTAATATTATCAAAATTCCAGATTTGTTATGAAATACTTTAGAAATCTCTCATGCAAATTAGAAAACAAACTTAAATGATAAACCCAGGATCGAAACTGGCTGGGCTCTGCAAGAAAATGCTTGCGGGAGTTGGCTGGTTCAGCCGAGAACTTCCCCAAACGCCCACTGATCTTCTTCAATAAGGGTTTCCTGCACAGCTCACTTCAACCATCAATAAAGAGAGAAAAAACAGTACTAGATCTCCAAATGCAATGGAGATACCTGCCATTACTTTCAGAAATTCTAATACCATTCAACCCTAGCAAGTGAACAAGATACCTGTGTTCAACATACTCTACAATAAGCTGTTACTAATGGCTGAAAATCAAATATGCAGAAAATAAAATAGCTCACAGCACTTCAAGAGAGTAACACCAGCAAGATTTCAACCCCAAAGTCTTTCTTTATTAGCACCAGAAAAAGTTTACAAGAGAGCTTCTTCAGCACAAGACTCACAGTTCGAATGCGCTCAAATGACCCCTAGCACCCTATTTAAAGGAAAAATTCCCAACGGCTAGTTCGAGTGATCCATGTCAAAATGATCTCGACCGTCGATGAGGATATCTCTTAATCTCATCCATCGAATTTTTAATGCATTAAAAAACTGAAATTCTGCATTTATTTACTCAAAAATTATTATATTATTTTTTAGTTTTTATTCTATTTTTATATTTTTTTTTTTTATCTTTTATTTTTATTTTTATTTTTATTTTTAATTTTTATTTTTATTTTTAATTTTTATTTTTTTTATTCTTTCAATTTTTTAATTATTTTTTTTTTTAAATGGATCCTCGAACTTAGCCTTTGGAAAAATTCCCTAGGACCTAGGACTTAGGACCTATGAGGGGATTAAAACATTTCCTAACCCTCAAGACACTTTACATCATGACTTTTACAATTTTACATCTCAAGGGGGGAAACCCTTTTGACATAGACCCTCATAGACCACCTAGTTCTACAACCAAACATAATCTAGCAGATTAACACACTAGGATTCTCCTAAGATTCTAATGACAAAATTCATTCCGGCTTTGGGGTTAGGCTGAAGGAAAACTCTGTCGATCATGGATCGGTGAGACAAAAAAACCTTCCGAAACGTAGATTATCACTAGAAAATTAGGTCCTCCTAGGCAATTTACATACATGACTCAACTCTGCTAAGATTATTTACAATTCAACATGCAGACTGGGTTTACAACTTAATATGATCAAGTTGATGATGACTGTCGAATGGCATGAACACGTCGATCAAGCGCTATCCCTTTTTGTGAAGAAAAGGGGGTGTACTGCTTATGGGTAGTAGTGGTCAACAGGTTCAATGACCAGGGCAAAACCCACAAGGGGAAAACCCAACCAGATTCTTCTTCTATCAAAAATCAAATGTTCAGTAGAGATACAGAATACGACGAGAGAAAGAAGAAGTTCACCCAAATCTAAAAAAGATCTCTAACAGCAGTTGTTGATACCAACACTGAATTACTTTGGCTTACCAAGTTCTGCTCTTACTCTTCAAGACCCTCTCTCTCTCTCTCAAAACTTTTCTAGTCTCTCTAATTCTCTCTTTCTCAAGTTCATACTCTCATTTTACAATGCACAAGTGAGTGGTAGAGAGGATGAGAGGCACAAATATATAAGAAGAGCAAGGAGGTTGAATTCATGAAGGAGTAACTCCCATGCCATGAGGAGAAGTTACATATGCCAAAATAGGAGTGTAACTTATGCCATAAAGGAGGTACACTTGCCTTAGTAACTCATGCCATCAAAAGGGGGTACGCATGCCTTAGTGACTTGTGCCATAAAGAAGGTGAACACATGCCTTAGTAATTTGAGCCATTAAGGAGAAGTGTAACATATGCATTAAAGATGTGTAAGAGGAATTTTTTTATGATGAGTCATTAAAGTGTGTAAGAGTGTAAGAGATGTGTAAGAGCATTAAAGAGAGAGAGAGAGAATGTATCATTGAATGAGAGATTTTGATTTGCCATCAAGGAGAGAGATATCAAGTGGCATGATTAAGTGCCAAGTAGTGACATGTAATTCCTTTTTAGATAATATTATAGTATCATAAGAGTAATGATATTGATATTTATAATATTGATAATTAAATTAAAAATTAAACAATTTAGATTGATTAAGGATAAGTTAAGTAATTTTCCATAATTTATGCCTGATTACCAATTGAAGCAAGATGACTTTCTAATTTTGGAAAGTCATGGTTGCAATGATAGACATGAATTTCTAATTTTAGAAAGTCACTCTATAATAGTCAAAAATGAAATTTTATTAAAGGAAATTCATCCCTTAGCTGCCAATTTTTAACACAGGCTCTAGCTCTGGTGGAGTAGTCATTGGAGTTAGGGAGCATGGTTTATATAGGTTGACGAGTGAGCCTGTAGATCATGAGAAGCAGAAGCAGGAGAAGGTCCAGGTTCCAGAGGTTCAAAGGGAGCCGAGTTCTAGCGAAGGTTTGTAGGTTCAGAGGGAGAATGTGCAACCCAAGAGGAGCGCATGGTCAGTGGGGAGAAAGGGTGCTTCTACAACGGGCAAGAAGGAACCATGGAATGGCCTGAAAGCATTTCAGGAGAAGAAGCAAGAGGCTTCTAATGGAAGTGATACTTCCAAGAAGGGCGCATTTCATACTTCAGAGTATGCTAGAGTAGCAAGTGGCAGGAGTTGGGGTAGTATCACCAGCGATGACAGTGATGATGAGTTACTTCCTAGTCTTGGAAGTACCTCCCTCGCTAAGAGGGAGTGTTGAGATTTGTAGCTTGGGAGGTACTCCAAACCCTAGGGTACAGGGTTGTGGAGGAATTTGGCACCACAAAGTCACTTGTGGGCTAAGTACCCAAGATGTGGGCTTTGCACCCAAGCTTGTATGTGTAAAACCGAGAGTTTTGTTGATTTGACACTTGGAGATGATAGAGCACCCTTAGAGGAGCAAGGGGTTGCTTCAAGCACCAAGAAAGGATTTATAGTTTGGGAGACATTAATTTTTATATGTTTGTGTGGGCTAATTGTCCTAGAAAAACAAGTTGGCCTTGACTTGAGGAGACACCATGGATGGGCTAGCAGTTAACCCTAGGAAGCATATAAATAAGGGAGCATTGGAGGCTCATTTCGCATCCAAGTGCAACAAAACATAAGGAATACATCTTATGAAGTGGCCGCAGATCAGGGAGCTTAACGAACGAGGAAATACATATGTTTTGGGGTAATTTCCATAACTGCTAGGATCCGAGATGACTAGGAGTGCAGGTCGTGACAAACAGGGAGGTTCTAGACATTCGTGAGTTTTTATGTGGTATGTCACTCTGAAATAAGGTTGCAGGTTGTGCATCTTGGCAAGAGGATCGAGCTCTGTAACCACAGATTAGAGGGAGCCGAAAGGCATTACAGTGGGCTAGAAGCAGCCCTAGAAGCTAGCGCATGGAAGCAACTTAAAAAAGGGAGAAGGTTGCAGCTAGAGGAGGGGTTTTGGAGCAGTTTGGTAGGGCTTAAGTGGACTGATAAGAAGCCCTAACCAGTCCTAGAACCTACAGCAAATGCATTAGCCCAGAAATATATGAAAAGGTATGTTGAATGATTTGTTCAAGTTGTTTTGTTGCTAGAATATACAGTCTATTTTATGACAGATTGGTTTGGCATCTTGTGGCTGTTAGGAGGGCAGCAAGTAGGGGTTATGTTGAGCCCTACGTGCAGACTTAAAGGACTATAGGTCTGCTAGAAGAGGCAGTTATTTGGAGATCAAGGGTTGACTCTTTTAAGGACAAAAGAAGGCAGCCAAGTGGACCAGTTGTTGAGCCCAAGTTTGCTGAAGAGAAGGAACAGTGGGCAGTTTAGGAGTTGTTCACAAATAGAGTTGTGAAAAACTCACAAGAAGACCCTATGTTTTCGAGGAGTCACCATCAAGCACAATAGTTTCTTTGCTTCTTCCTCCTCGTCTTGCTTTTACCTACAATTCTTTGATAACAAGTACAACTTATGTGTTGATTCGTTGAAGGACTAATGATCAACTAAAGCACATATTGGAGTTGTGTTCAGTGACCTAAAGGAGCAGGACCAGTGATAGAGGCAGAGCTACAGATTGGGAGCAGAAGGACCAGCAGATGTGTTCAGGGTATGACCAAGTGGAGCTGTGAGACACACTACATCAACTAGTGAATCAGTTGTATCTTGTTCAGGGTAGAATGGTTGTCATAGTTGTTGACACCAAACCCTAGTTTGTATTCTTGTATCAGTGATTGTATGAGGGCCATGATCCCTGGTATGGGAGCCCTAGATAGTTGTATTATAGATTGATAATATAATAAAGTTGGGTTATTAATAAAATTGTAAAAAGTTGTCTATTTGTGCACTAGTTGATTTATTGTTGTATTTATTCTGTTGTGCAAAGTACTTTGTTGTGGCATTTGAGTTGATTGTGTCAGAGACTCAGACCCTAACCTAGATTATCCAGTGTCATGGAAAAACAACATGGTTCTGCTACAAATTGACCTTAATCTGGAGGTTACTAACTGGATCACGGGGTCTGTAACCTCAGCAATTTTTGCAGTGCTGGTAAATGCCTCCCCTTCCAATTTTTTCCGTAGCTCAAGGGGGTTTTGACAAGGTTGCCATCTTTCTCCTTTGCTAATTTTAAAATAGTTGAAGAGTTGAGTAAAATAATAATTCAAGCAAAAAGAGCAGGAAATTTAAAAGGGGTCAAGTGACAAGATCTATGCACATAACTCAGCACCTCTTTGTAAATGACGTTTTGATATTCTGGAATGGAACTACTGCTGAATGGGAATGTTATTCCAGAATTATTACTCTCTTTTGTCAAACATCTGGTATGGAGGTAAGTACGCAAAAATCCACATTTTTTCATAACAGAGTCTGGGATGACATTCTTGACTACATAAAGTCCATTATGCCTTATAAAGTGGAAGTTCTAGCTAAAGGTCTTAAATATCTGGGGTTTTTCTTGAAACTCAATTGCTACATTATCCGGAGCTGGCTCCTTAAAAAAGTTGATAATAGAATCTCTAACTGGTGTTTTAGGTGGCTCTCCCTGGGGGGAGGATGATCCAAGTAAAGGCGGTTTTAGAAAGTATCCCAGTTTATTGGATGTCTCTTACAGAAATCCCTAAATATATCATTAATAAATTAAGACAAGGGATGTTTAGTTTTCTGTGGACTGGCATAAGGGAGAAAGGAGTACACCTGGTTAAGTGGGAGTCCTTATCTCAGCCTAAATCCTCTGGGGGGTGGGGCTTCAAGAATTTGTTTTAGTTTGGAACTGCCCTCTCTATGAAGAGTTTATGGAGAGTTTTAAATGGCGCCGGTCTTTGGCAACAAAATTATTAACGCTAAGTATTTGAAGAACAAAACTGTCACTGACTGGCTTAAACAATTCAATCCAAATACTTCCCAGAAAGGCTCAATATTATGGAAAGGTCTCATGGACTTCTCTGGTATCTTCTCTTAGATTGCCTGGAAGGTTGGGAATGGGAATCAAATTATTCTTGGATGTCATCCTTTCATTGGAGGTAATGATTATTACCTTCTTTCAATAGAGTTTATCAATACACTTAAAAGGAATTTTCAAGTTGAGACACATTAAAAATAATGTGCACAATAGTCATACATCTAGTTATTGGTTGAATGTTGGTGATCTTGGCCTCTGGAAATTTTTTGTTGGAATGGGGCAATTTTATCAAAGGCCTTTATTTAAATAGTATTTTCCTAAGTGAGGTGGAGAATTCCCTTGTTTGGAGCTGGAACCTTGCCACCAGACAAGTTACAGCTATAGAAGCTTATGCCTCTTTAGTCTCTAACTCTTCAGAGGATAGCTTTTGGTGGCATAGAAAATTATGGAATTGGAAACTTCCGCAAAAACTAAGGTTTTTTGGATGGCTTTTATTGGAGAATAGAATCCTCACCAGGGATAATCTTCTAAAAAGAGGTTTCTCGGGTCCTAACATCTGTTGTCTTTGTAAGTCAGATTCAGAATCAGTTGACCATCTCTTTGTTCATTGCTCAGTGTCAAAGGAAGTTTGGCATGACACTATAGATTCTAGACTTACAAGTTTCGTCTTCTTTTAATTCTTTTGAAAATTGTCTTCGGTATTGGGGCACAAATATGGGCAGTCATAAGACTCTTCCCATTTTTATATCATGGGATTTATGGAGAATGAGAAACAAATATATTTTTGAAAATCTATCTATTAACAATAAATATAGAGGTGGTAATTCCCATAATTATAAGTTTTTTTAAGAAGTATTCTAGGTCTAGACTTCCCAATGCTTCCTGATTGTGTAGCTTTCCCATTAATGATCAACACTGTCTGACAGGCTTCTTTGATAGCGCCTCTCAAGGAGGTGTGTGTGGTGGGGTTTCCTCATTAGACTCCCCGGAAATAAGTCTTATCAGATTTGGGTTAACTTGGAACAGGGCACAAATACTAAAGCTGAGCTCATAGCATGTTGGACTCTTCTTTCTTTTGCTATCAATAAGAATATCTTTCATTTACAAATCTGTGGGGATAGAATATGCATTGTACAATGGCTGACTGGCAGGTGTTCTCTACAGATTCTCAATCTGAGCTACTGGCAAGACAGGTTATTGGCATTAAAGGAAAGGTTCCATTATCTGACTTTCCAACATATTTACAGGAAATGGAATACAAGGGCGGATTCCTTATCTAAAAGAGCTCTTACCTTGGCCTCTGGAATCATTTTCTTTGGAGAATGGCAGTCCACTAATCTGATCGAAAGAGGCAGTTTTCCTTTATACCATCTAACTTAGTTTTATGCAGACAGTTTTACTTGACTCTTTATGATAAACACAATCTGTGTACTTGCTGTTTTTATACTCTCTCTCAGAGACATGGTTATTTTCTCCAGCTACTACTAATTGTCAGTGTCCAGTACTATATGAAGGAATTTTCTCAGTAAATTAATATTTTGTGAATGTAAACATTTGGCCAATCTGATTGTATAGTAGGCATATCTTCTGTAAGCCCCACAGGGTTCTGGCTGAGTTTCTAATGTATTCTTTTCAGGTTTCTGAGTGAAGCTTTGGCTTCATAACTCTGTTTTTTACAATGTTGCACCAAGACTCCGGTGCGGGGAGACGCACAGGGGGGACGTGTGGGAGTACCCTCAAATTTTAGGGAAATTTTGGGGGTGCGGTGAGTCGCCAAGGTATATATATATATATATATATATAAATTCATCATATTCTTTGTTCATTATTCAATAATAAAGCCTAAAATATTAAATAGACAATTGAAATTTGAATCATTGATCCATCCTCATCATTCATTTTGATACATACATCATTCATATGACATACTCAAGTGACAAGTCTCATTATTGAATTAATTATTATTCATACATACCATGAGATTCGAAAAACAAAAATAAAAATCAATAATAAAATATTCAAATACATTGATCGATATCATTCATCGTTCAATGCCTCTGCGTGGAAATGGAAATGGCTTTGGGTTGAAATGAAATGAGCTTTTAACTTTAAGTTTTGCCTTTCATGACTTTTAGGTTTAGGCTTTTAAGTTTTAGTTATTTAGTTTTAATTTTAATTTTTTTTTTACACTTTTAAGTTTTAGTTATTTAGTTAAAGAAAATAAATTTAATGGTTTTGATTTTTGAATTTTTGATTTTGAATTTTTAAGTCTTATTAGACAAATTTAAAGGGGGGCGCCTAGGCGCACCCTTTTTGGGGAGTCTAGACTCCCACACTGAAGGGGTACGCCCAGAAGCACCCTTTTTGGGGAGTCTTGGGGAGTCTAGACTCCCACATTGGGGAAACGCACCCCCTTGCGTCTCCCCAAGACTCCCCAAAAAGGGTGCGTGGGGAAACGCACCCCCAAGAGACTCCCCGTCCCGGGTGCGTGGGGTGCGAGGGGTGCACGCACCTGACCCTGGGGGACGCGTCCCCGTGGAACACTGGTTTTTTATATTGTATGCATCCTTTGATTTCATTTATGGAATCGCAAGGTGCAGTGTTTTCTATTGAAAAAAAAAAAACTCCCTTTCCAATTTAATGGATAAGCTTGCATTGAATGAATGTTGTCCTTCCCAGCATCCTTGGCCGATTTTCTCTTCCACATATTTCCACAGAGGACAGAGAGGCTTTCATGAAGCAATTGTGAAGAAATTTGAAAACAGATTTTGAAAAGAAGAAGATGAATCTCAATATGTAATTTCAAATACCAAAATTACTTAAATGCTCAAAAACACTCTCTTCCACGTATTTCCACGGAAGGGAGAGAGGATTGCATGAAGCAAATGGGAAGAAATTTGAAAACAGATTTTAAGAAGAGAAATTTCAATATGTAATTTCAAATAACCAAAATTGCTTGAATGCTGAAAAAGCACCCTTGCAATGGAATATTTGAATTTTGGACACCAAACACAACTGTATACTCCACTATTTATAGCTGTCCATAAATTTGCTACAAGAAAAATGGCATCAGAATCTCTATCTTTCTTCTTCATTACTGGATTGTTTCTCCCTTCAATTTGAAAACGAAATGTTAAAAAGTAGATGTGCTTTTGTGCTTTTGAATTCATGGGAGTGAATGGGAAATAATGGATTCGGGTTTTGGAAGAGGGGGACCCTTTTTTTCTTACAAATTTTGATATTTTCAATTAACATGGTGCCTCAGAATACCAGAAATCAGGGTTGAAGTACCTATTTTAGGATTACGTCCCCATTTTGCTAGGCAGGAGGAACGCAGGAGAACCACCGTGGCATGGGTTCTCCAAAATTTGGGACGGTTGCGTACCCACTCCTAAACTCGGAATTCGTGAACCAGCATCCAGTTCACGCAACAAGGCCCTGGTTCGAGAACCTCGGCAGCTTAGATTGTAAGAAATTGGATGAGCCAAGTATATATTTTCCTTACGAAAAGTTTGTGTCTGTTGATCTTATAAGTTCAACTATACGGCCTTAGTCACCACTAAGAGTTACAGTGGTAGATTTCACTTGGGGGTAGTATAAGGATCTGAAACACGTTGTTGCTCCTATTTTTGAGGATACGATTCTACTGAAGCAGTTAATGGAGCCAACAGTCATGTGATCCGATCTTGCATACTTCAAGTACTCTGCCGAGACTACAATGGTGCCGCTTAACGGGGGCCTATGATTCTAGAAATATATGACATGGTATCACATTAATGCTGCTTAATCAACCACAGGAAAAAGAAGAACTCAAATTTAAAAGCAAGATAATTTTTTTAGCTCCATTCTTGACTCAGAGAAGAGAGTGTACGCGTTCTAGACTCCAAGAAGGTTTGAGCTGACCATTTAATGATGATTATTTGATTTGAGAAAATTTTGGCCCCAGAGAAAAAGAGTTTAAGCACTTGACTTCTAAGGAGTGACTTCTAAGGAGGTTTGAGCTGACTATTTAATGATAAGATTTGATTTCAGAAAATTTTATTGGTTATATTGATTTCCACAACAAGCTTAATTGGGAGGACTGCAGACAGAAAGAAGAGAATTTTAGGAGGGTGGAAAGCATTATATGCTCTTCAAAACAGATGTAGAGAGGCAGAGTTATGGGATTGGAAAACAATTAAAGTGTTTATTGGGCTCCTAGTTTGTCCAGTGATATTATATGGGTGTTAACAGTGGGCTAGCAGCATCCCTGTCTCAAAATGGAAGCAAATTGAAAAAATCCAAAAACGCTTGATCATGAGCAAGTTCAAAATAAATTTTAAAACGATTTGTTCCTTATGGGATAATGTTCAGTGAAACAAGAGCAGCTCCCATCAAAGCAATTGCTATGGTACATCTCATAAGGTACCTAAAAAGAATTGAGCAAATGGGAGTAGGTGGATGGCCTAAAGTTATCTTCAATGAAGGCATTGAGTGAAAGAAAGAAATCATGGATGAGACAAAACAACAAATGGATGCAAAAATGGAATATTTACCTCAATGCCTGTCCAACAAATAGCGAGGAGTTAAAGAATTCTGTTATGGAGAAGTTCCGTAAGTGTATATGGGGAAATATGTTGGGTAGAAAGAAGAAGTACTATGTTCAAGAATTCAACCTCACTTGTGATCTCCAACAAAAAGAGCACATTAGAGCTAGCATTCCATGGAGATCAAAGACTCTTATTGCTCAGTTAAGAACTAACTCGCATCAACTTCAATGCGAAACAGGTCGGTGGAAAAGACCTAAAGAAACTTGGGAAGAACGGGTGTGTACGTTTTGCACTTCTGGGGCAATGGAATCAGAAAAATATTTCATTTTGGAATGTGATGCTTTCAGAGACATCAGAGACAGTTACGGCATTATATTAACATCAGTTCCTTGGCATTGTCTTTTCAGTGAGGGGACTGTGAGAACGTTGGGTCAGCTCATCATTAACTTGAGTAAGAAAAGGATTAAATTGCAAAAGGCGAAAAGCAGGGAGGCTGGTGGTCCCATAGACTATTTTTAGTCTCGTGGACATTAAAAATTTCATTCATTCAGTCATTCATTCATTCATAAACTCTGGTGAAGTGTTTTTCTTCCTTCCATGCATCGGCCTATCCTTAACAAAAAATCAAAAGCAATGAGACTTAAACTGCCGACTAATCTGCATGACTTCCTTAGCAGGAGAGGCTGGCAAAATTGAGAAATCCCCTTAGAAAGGATTGAACGCATTGCTGCTATAGGCAGTTTGACCTACTAAGTGAAAGTCGGAAAAGGTTCACAAAATCGCCTTGGCTAATGGAGAATATAGTTCCCCTATTTAAGGGCAGTCCAGAGTTGAAATTGGTAAAACAGGAATATAGTGCAAGCTTTCCTCCCCTTCACTTTTTTAAAGATTATTGAGGTTCATGAGGTGCATGCGAGACTCATTAACTCAATAAAACCAGATCTCGCAATAAGCCACATAATAACCATTTTGATCAAATCCCCTGAAGTTAAGCCCAACCCTACCTCAGTCTGAAGTTCAAACTCAGAACCAACATCCTATGTATGAAGGCAATGGCTACAAGCGATTAAGCTCGTACCCCAGAAGTAGGCAAATGGCACCCAGTCAACGTGTTACTACCAACTAATTTTTTTGAGGATTCATGTATTTCCAATTCGGGCTGGCTCTACTTATGGTGTCTGACTCAGGGCTTGAACAGCATGCTCACAAAAGAGAGGTCTGATTTGAGGCTTAAACAGCATGCTCACAAAACTACAATCCATTTCCATTTGCAACTTTTATACATTTGCCACTTTAAATGTATAAAAGAACTAACACAAGAATGACCTTATCAATAATTAAGAGAAAGGAAACATGTAATCATACCAACTGCAAACACACAACTCGTGTTACAGTGTTATGAGAGCAATATGTGGTACAGTTGTGTAAAATGGTGTTATATGTAGCAGTGGGTAACGGAACATTGAGTTTAAATATGCATTGACAGCAATGAATATTTATAATAGCACAAACCCATCTAAATTCCAAAGCAGTGTGACTCTATTTTCCGAAGCTCCAATATGCATATCTGGACTTCACAAAAATGGCCATTGGAATTCAAGACATTGAACCTCTAGGTGCACACAGAAAGCCTTAAATGGGTTTCTCCTTTCACATGCATTGTATATATTTTAAGGTTGTTTGTTTGTAATCCATCACATATCTCACAAGCACAGAGCATTGGGTACAGAAGAAATGACCTGCTCTTCAGTATGTTGAGATCCAGGTTTGTTATCCCCGTTTGCCTGTGCCATTTGTGCCTCTCAACCAAAGCGAACTCCCAAAACTCACCTGTGCAATTTCCAACTGCTTATCATAATTATTCAAGAACTAACTGTAGCTCATCTAACAAAATCATAGGCACGGATGCAGAATTCAAAAGCTAAATCAAGTGGAAATTACACAAAACTAAATGGGTGTTTGATAGTAATAAAGATCCTCACCGGTGCTGGATTATTTCCTGAACCTGGAACCAGCTAGGATTCGAACAACTGTGATATGCACCGAGCGGATAAAAATGAAGAGAAATATGTAGTGTCAGTGACTGATCGTATTACAAGGGAATTCGTTGGTTGGAAAATACGGTAGTTGGGTTGTTGTGGAAGATTCTGAATTGGGTTGTTGTGGAAGATTCTGAATTGCAAGTAAAGGAGATGGCATCTGCACACTTCCGTGTGTTGGATGACCTACTGGTCGGCTTTCTGGTTCTACCTAACCTGGCTGAACAGCCTGGGGCGTGTATCAAGGCTAACATTACATCATTCAGAAAGAAATTTGTTTGTGTGTATTTCATTTTTTTCAGGTGTGGTCAACTTTGTTTCAATCATTTTTTTCCAGGTGTGGTCAATTTTGTTTCAACCAGTTTTTTCAGGTATGTGTGTGGTCAACTTTGATTTTTTTGAGGTATGTTTAAGTAAATTTTGTTTAATTTTAAAAAAAAATTGGGTGTGTGTAGGGTCAATTTTGTTTGATTTTTTAGATAAGATGAAATTGTGATCTACAACAAAAAAGAGTTCATTGGCGGAGGGCAAAGGTTCTTATTGCTCAAGTAAAAATCAACTCGCATCATTTTCGGTGTAAAACAGGGTAGTGGAAAAGGACTAAAGAAGCTTGGGAAGAACGGGTGTGTGTACATTTTGCATGTCTTGGGTAGTGGAATCGGAAAAACATTAATTTTGGAATGTCAGAGAAAGTTATGGGAATATGCTAGAATTGGTTTCTTGGCATTGTCTTTTCAGTAAGGGGATTGTTGGAAAGTTAGGGCGGTTCATCATCAATTTGAACAAGAAAATGATTGAATTGCAAAAGACTAAAAGCAGCGAACTAATAGTCCCACAGAATTTTTAGTCTCGTAGACGTTAAAATATCATTCCATTTCATATATCTAAATTGTATAATTTGTGATGTATATGCTTTTGTCAATTTTGTTTTTAAATTTTGTAGAAATTTTAATAATATATTTAAATTATATGTTTTAAAGTTACTAAAACTTATAATTTTAATTGTTTTAACAATTTTGTTTTAAATATTATATGTATAGAGAGAGAGATGGATTGTTGCAATAATTTAATGGGTTTTAATATTTTGAGTATTTTGTAATAAAATTATTATTTTAATAATTAAAATTATATTTTTTAATTTAATTTAAAACTATAAACATAAATAATAAAATTACATTTTAAAATAATTTTTTTCTAAGTTTCGATGGACAGCTTAATTGGTGATCAAAGTATGTGAAATTTGCAAAAACTAAGATATCCAAGGTTCAAATGCTCTAATTGTGATTCAGTTTAGAGAGTTGTTACGTGGGTTGTTAGGTTCTTGTGGGATACAAAAAATAATAATAATTTTATCTACATTATTTTCTACATTTAATGATTTATATCTAAAATGTTTAGAAATAAAACATTTAGATAATAAAAATGGATGAAAATATGCTACCATAACCATTACCCTTGGGATAGATGCCAAGGGTAAATGTTTAACATTTAACATCTAACAAATTTAGTTTAATACCAACCTAGATCCATCTTAACCGCGGATTTATCAAGTGTCGAGAGGGATCTAATCTCTCCAGTTGCAAACCTATTTTTTGAGTGTGTAACTTAAGAAAAGGAAAGGGTTGCACCTCAAGAGATTTGATCTCTCTTGACGCTTGATAGATCTCGGATTGAGATGGATCTAGGTTGTTATATAATACCATGTAATATCTATATTTGTATCTATGTGTCTCTTTCTTATTCCCTCTCTGTATCTCACCCCCAAACATACACATTCTCTTATATCTATCTATCTCTCCCCATTTCTTTCTTCCTCTTGTGTCTATCTCTCTTCCCATTTTCTTCCTCTCTCTCTTCCCTCTTGCTCTCCTCCCTCACTCTCTCTCCATTGCTCCCTTGTCACTCCCTCTCTCTCTCCACCTTTCTCCCTCTATGTATTTCTTCTTCCCTCCCTCTCTCTCTCCACCTTTCTCCCTCTATGTATTTCTTCTTCCCTCCCTCTCTCTTCCCCTCCAACTCCAACTACCTCTCCTTCTCTCTCTTGAATACTCTCTCCCTTTCTCTCCCACCCTGCTTTGTCTCTCCCCCCTTTCTCTCTCTCTTTCTCTCTCTTCCCTTCAACTTTGTCACTATCTCCCTCGCTCTCTCATTCTCTTTGTCCCCTCCATATGTGTGTCTCCCTCTCTCTCTCTCTACCTTTGTCACTACCTTCGTCCCTCTCTCCCCTCCATCTTCGTGCCTCCCTCTCTCTTCCCCTTATCTTCCTATCTCTCTCCTCTCCTCTTATTTGTCTTCCCCCCTCTCCCCTCTCCCTCACACTCTCTCCATCGCTCCCTTGTCACTCTCTCTCTCTCTCCAACTCTATCTATGTATTTGTTCTTTCCTCCTCTCTCTCTCTCTGCCTTCCCCCCCCCTCTGTTAAATTTGATCCCATTGTATTACTTTCCTAAATTAAAAAAAGACTTAATTGGTTGTAAAATATTGAACCAATATTTTGGATCAATCATGTCAACTAAAATACAATAATGAAATACTTTAAAAAATCATGCACTCTCTTTCCTCTATTATCGTTAGTCTTTTTGCTTGCTCTCATTGCTTAAATCCTTAATTAGGATGGATCTACTCTGGTTTTTAATAATATTATTTATATTATATAAATTTCATGTCTTTATATATAAAAGAATTCTCATTTTTAACTTTATTAAAACCTTCATTTAATTTTTATGAGAATTAGTTTATATGGATCTTACACTGGGATTTTTAATTAATATATTTATATTATATAATTTCATGTCTTTTATATAAAAGAATCTCATTTTAACTTATTAAAACCTTCATTTAATTTCTATGAGAATATTTTAGTAGCCATCAAAAGTAATTATAATTTTTTTTTAATTCAATTAAAAAAATGTTATAAAATAAAATTAAAATTAAAATATTTTTATTGTGAAATAAGTTATGGTTGATGGGCATGTGGTATTAATAAGCCATGGGATTAGCCCATGGCCCATGGTATTGTAACAAAACCTATTTACAAGTTAATAATATCCATGGCTAAGAATCTTGTCATATTGTTATAAAATATTTTGATTTTGAAATAAGTTTTGAGTTTTGGGCATATGGTATTGATAACCCACGGTATTGGCCAATGGTATTATAACAAAGCCTATTCACAAGTATCACTGGCAAAAGTGAGGGGCCAATATCTATGGATAAGAATCTTGTCATATTATTATAAAATATTTTGATTGTGAAATAAGTTATGTTTTTTTGGACATGTGGTGTTGATAGGCCATGGCATTGTAACAAAGCCTATTTACAAGTTAATAATATCCATGGTAAGGTGGGGGGTGAATATCCATGGTTAAGAATATTTTCATATTGCTATAAAATATTTTCATTGTGAAATAAGTTATGTTTTTAAGGCATGTGGTATTCATAAACCATGATATTGGCCCATGGTATTGTAACAAAACATATTTGCAAGTTAATAATATCCATGATTAAGAATATTTTCGTATTGATACAAAATATTTTAATTGTGAAATAAGTTATGTGTTTTGAGTATGTGGGATTGATAATCCATTGTATTGACCCATGGTATTGTAACAAAGCCTATTTTGACAAGTTAATAATATGGGATGAATAGCCATGGTTAAGAATCTTGTATTGTTATAAAATATTTTGGTTGTGAAATAGGTTATGGTTTTGGGCATGTGGTATTGATAAGTCATGGTATTGACCCATGGTATTGTAACAAAGCTTATTCAAAAATTAAAAACAAAATCAAATTATATAAAATTGAATTTTTACTATTTTTATTCCATTAACTTTTTATTATTAATTGAACCAACATTAAAATGTTTACATTTTAATTTTTTATTTGTATTTTTAATTGTCTTAACATTTAAAATTGTTTACATACTGACATTACATCTCAATGTTGGACTTAATTAAAAATTGATATAATTATTATGTATAAACAAAATATAAATTCAACATTGATTTGCAAAGTGGAATTTTGTTTGTGAAAAAGGGTGAAATAATTGAAGTAAATTCGTTAATTTAGCGATGATGGACTCTAGATTTTGATACAATAATTTAAATATAATACAATTTTTTTATAATAAAATTACTCATTTTTTATGGGGCTCGGGGTGCTCTCAAGAGGAGATGATAGAGATGGGTAAACACTTTACTCGGGAAAAATAAAAATAAAATATGGTAGAGATGTGCAACTTAATGTAATGTAATATAATGTAAACATTTTCTATTATGTAAATGGAGTTTTGATAGATCTAAGAGATGTGTAACCTTAATGTAAACACTTTACTCGTAAAAATAAAAATAAATGGTAGAGATGTGTAACTTAATGTAATGTAATATAATGTAAATATTTTATGTTGTGTAAATAGAGTTTTGATAGATCTATGATGGTAAGTTTAGAAATGGATAAGTTCAACTATGAAAGTGAGCTGGGGTGAGGGGAGGAAGTGGGAGAAATATATGGTAAAATGTAATTATTACATTTTATCTAATATTTATGCATATCTTCATCCACATTTTACTAGTTTGCCAGAAATATTGGGTAAAATATAATGCTATTAATATTATACTTTACCCAATATTTTCTTGGTCCACTTTTTATTGTAATTTTTCTTTATATTGAAGTTTAAAAGTAAACAAAGTCAACGATAAAATATTGACGAAAATGTAATATTTAGGTTGGAGGTGATGGGAAATATTACTTAAAAGGTAGTAAAAGATAATAATATTACATTTTAATTAGTAATCCCCACCATTGGCCACTTTTTATGGGTGGGAATAGTAATAGATATTAGGAAAATAATATAATACTATAAGTTCATAAGTAAACTTAACTCCTATATAAACATTTGATCCTAATATGGTAGAGATGTTGAAATATTTAACATTTTCACTGAGTCAAAATAAAATAAAATAAAAATTAATAAACATAAACATAAAATTAATAATTAAACCAACTTAAATCTATCTTAATTCCAAACTAGTTTAAAATTACAAATTATAATGATTCAAACTGCGTTTTTATATTTATCTATTTTCTCAACTTAATTTAAATTAAATTATAAGATATCAATTTACCATAATAAATTTATTTTATATTTTATATTTTAATTAATAAATAAAATTATCTGTTTAAAAATAAATGTGATTTAAATGATATTTTATGGTTTTTAGATTGATAATAACTTAATGAAAATTAAGAATTTATTTTATTTTTTAATTTAAATTCTACTCCAATCAATTGAATGATTTAATTTATCAATGAAATATCATCAAAGTACAACCATAATTTTTTATAGAGTAGTATATTTGTGTGATTATTAATAAATCTTTTAAAATGAGATTATAATATAAAATTCATTAATATAAAAGCACTGGATGGATAACCCTTTATTTTATTTATTAATTTAATAACTAAAATTATAATAATAAAAATTTGCAGTTTCATCGATTAAAAAAATGGTGTGACTTCAACAATATTTTTATATTGATTGTATTAATCACTACTTAATCAGAATCAAGAGTATTATTTTTTAATTTGGGTTTTAGCTAAAGCAACAAAAAAATAAGGGTGTGACTTAAACAATATTTTTATAGGCATTGTATTAATCACTACTTAATCATAATCAAGAATATTGCTTTTTAATTTGAGTTTTATGAAAAATTAAAATGATTTAATTAATCAATAAAACATCACTATCACTAAAGTCCAATTATAATTTTTATGGGGTAGTTGCGTGCTGGTGTGATTATTGATTTTTATGGGATAGTTGTGTGGTTGTGTGATTATTAATAAACATTTTTAAAATGGAACACATAAAGTTTAGAATTATGTATATTCTAAAATTTGATTGTTTTATATAATTAAATTTGATATATTGATAAAATTCAAAGTTTTTTGTTTTAATTAAATTTAAGATAAAATAATGGAAAATAAAATGTCTAAATTTTTAAATAATAGATAAATAGATTTATGGAATTGTATTATTTCAAAAGGAAATATAATTTGATTTTTTTAAAGGAATTTTTTAATTTTATAATTAAAAAATTACAGATCGTCTAGTTCTCTTTAAGATGGTACTTCCAGTGTTGTTTCTCTTTCAATTCATATTTTGTTTGTCCCTTCATGTGTTAAACATAATATTGCTAAGAATTTCACAAATTCCTCTCATATGGAGGCAAAATCAACATTTATTTAAGTGGGCACTAGTAAGAACACCCATGATCCATGGGAGGTTGGGGTGAAAGATCCCTCTTTTATGAACTTAGCTTTCAGAGCCAAGCTACTGTGGAGACTCCTCACTAACAATTATGATTGGTGGAAGCAAGTCATCCACAACAAATACTTGGCAAGGGATAATAGGAGGTATCTTAATCAGGTAGAAATTGCTTGAGGAGGGTCTTAGATTTAGCATCTACTTTCAATAACCCTCCCTATTCTTAAATCTAGTCTATCTTGGGATCCTAGCAATGGTAAACAAATCAATATTTGGGTGGACAACACAATGGGGAAGCCTCCTATTGGACAAATCCTACCTCTATTTCCTCTTCATATTTGGTTGGATCTTATAGGAAAACACACATTGTATGGCATATCAGTTTGGATAGCTTGAGGGGACCTACCAAGGTGGCATCTTGGGGTGGTCCTATCTTCTCTTGGCACCCTCTCATTATTGGAACTTTTTAGTCATGTGTCTAGTCATTTGAATGACAAATATTCTCATTGTTAGGGCTCTGTTAATTATACAGTAAAAGGTGGCTAAGAGGCTCAAATATTTCTAAATGGATCTCCCCCCAAATCCAAATTATGGAAACTTATACGACACTTAGATGGGCTCCCCAAGGTTAATATATTTTGTTGGATCATGGCTCACAACTTGCTAATGAAGGAGAACTTGGAAAAGCAAGGCATTCTTGGCTCTTTTCGATGACTTTCTAGTTCTACCTAACCTGGCTAAACAACTTGGGGCGTGTGTTACTTATTTTCTAAAATAATAAGACATTGATACATCATATTATTCACAAAGAAATTGCAACCATTAAATTGGGCGTGTGTGAATCATTTTTTTTGTTTTGTTTCCGAAAGGAAACACAATTGTAATTGCATTCATTAAAAATGATGAAATTATATTCTACAGATGCACTTTGATTATGCATTCAAGAAGAAAAAACATGTTTGAGGCATGTGTCCTGTCCAAAACTGATTTACCAAAAAAAAAACATATATGTATCACCCTTGAAGGCTTTAAACAAAGTTACAAAAACTTGAGACAAACGCAATGATCGAGGTGGATATTGGTGGCCACCCACCTATTCCACTTGGATCCTCACCATTGTTTCTCAATTTCCTTAATTGTAGCACAATTTACTATTTTTGGCAGCTTTTCGGGTTCTGAACTTTCGGAGTTGTTTTGAGGCCCTAAATGATGTTTTTTTTGGAAAATGGGAA
Source organism: Pinus taeda (assembly GCA_000404065.3). Taxonomy (NCBI): domain Eukaryota; kingdom Viridiplantae; phylum Streptophyta; class Pinopsida; order Pinales; family Pinaceae; genus Pinus; species Pinus taeda. The sequence continues at coordinate 272,566 of APFE031088588.1, read as the reverse complement.
AACATTAAATAACTTTTTACAATTGCATTCAAAAGTTGTAGTCCTTGGATAGATATTTATGACGAGGTATCGTACACGTCAAACGGAGATTGTATGCCAAATTTACGACCCCAGGAAGTTGATGTACCAATTGCTGAGAAATCTAGGGCAACTAAATTAGGTGATTTCTCTTACTTTGATAATTGCTTGTGATGTATTTTTACTTTACTTAATTAACTTCTTTCATTTATTATTATTAGTGTTCTTTATCATCAAATAACTACCAAATCATAAATAATAATGAGACAATAGGACACAAGATGTAGGCAATCGGTCAGGGCCAAAACCTCTCCGATTGAGAGGAAAACCCATCAAAATTCTTCTCTTCTTATAGAACTTCAATTGACGAATTCCAAGACCTATAACCCTTGACCAAGGCCCTCCAAGACCAAGTCAACTTTTTCCTTCTTGAATGGCTTCCAACAATAGACTTCGACCTTCCAACAACTTCTCTAACAACTTTGACCCCAACAATAATTTTTGCAACTTCGACCTTGATGCAACTTCAGTAGCTTCGACCTAGAGGCAACTTCATAGATTCGACCTTCCAGATTCATAACTTTAACCTTGCAGCTTCACAACTTCAATGCAGCCTCACAACTTCGATGCAGCTTCCCAGCTTTGATGCAGCTTCAAAATTTCGTCTTGCCCAATAACTGTAGAAACCGAGAGAGAGAGAGAGGCCCAAAACTTTGAACTTTTTCTTCTTCTCCTTCTTCGTCATTTTCTATCTTCTATCTTGTGGAGATCGAACCTGCTTGAGTGAGTGTCCAAATGGGGTCAAATTCCTTCTTATTTATAGGCTTGTGAGGGTATGAGTTGTTATCTTGAGGCAGACTTGTCTCTTCATTTATGTTGACTTGATCTTTGTGGCATGACAAGATCTTGGAGGGCATTTTGACTCAATAAAGTTTTCTTTACAAAATTTAACATGCCCAAATTGGTCTTCAATACATTATAATGACTCAACTGACTTTATGACAAATCTAGAAGCACTCAATGGGTGCTTGACCTAAAACTAAATTTCCATTGAGCATGAAACCCATGCCTCAAGAACACAAATAATAAATTTATTTTTCTCTTTTCATTAAATACATAAAATCGCGATTACATAAGTCATTATGAAGACCGAACCTAGTTACATATTTCAACACTCCCTCCTAACTAGGAAGGTATTCATAATCCATACAAGGTACTTGGACATTCTCAATCTGAAGAATTCTCATAAGAAGAGTCGGATTGGTAACCCATATTTATAGCATCATATCATCCAACATTGTCACATAACAAGGCCTTGACTAACAACTCTATCTCTCCACAAGATCAGAGCACAATGTTGGCGAGACCAATGATTTATAGACACCCTCTTCATTGTCTCCCTCAGAACATACCCCGCCCAGGTTCTCTCAGTGTATGTTCCACTAGGACTATTCTTATCTTAGATTCCCAGTCCTCAAAGAATATCGATCCTCTGTGACTACTCTTATCTTGGATGCCCTACCATATCCTCAAAGAGTATCAGATGTCAGATGCTTACCTAATCCTCCAATCTATCTTCCCAGGTGAATACAAGAATGATGTATCCATCTCTCCTCATGGCCTTCACTAAGGCTTACGGCTGTTAGCCCCAGTCTAGTGCATGACACATGAAGTAGAGAACCATATTTGTCACTCCCTCCTATCTAGGGATGACCAACCCATTCCTTGAAAGGAATGTACCCAAGCTCCCTCTTAATCAGGGACTTGCTTCCAACAGCTCTCTAGGTGGAGATCATGGGACAACCAGCTACTTGTAGAACTCCCTCTTTCGATGTCATGAGTTTCTTATTTGTTATGGAGCCTACATATTTTGGGACTTCTTCGTAGGGAATCGACCATCCATCACTTCCATTCATGAATCATGTCAATCATGTCATCCTTTCTTTCATCATAAAGTAATCCATTAGTACATATCTGACCTTTCCTTCATACCTTGCTACCTTCTTCGCATCATGTTTCCTTTAGGATCTTTCATCCTACCACATGAGTATAAGTTGTAGATGACATCTACAACTCTTCCTTTGGTAGCCCTGCATTAGCCCATTCAGATATTGTTCAAAAATCAAGAATGAACATTAAATCAAACTTACCTTTGTGATGGTATTTTAATCATGACATCTGCTTGTTGTCACATCAACATCCTGCATACATATTGACATATCTCCAAAATATATATAACGTCAAGGGTATCTTTCTTTTTCACACTTTATTAGGATCTTCATATTTTTCCCATGGAGATATCATAGTCAAATTTTCTAGTTCTTGGATGTTGATTTCCTTCTCCATAGTTGCATTTTATTTTCATGATCTTTTCCTTTCTTTATTCACACATTTCCTTCCAGAAACTTCCAATCATATTTCCTTCAACATTGTCAACCACCTCATATTTCATATGAAAACATATTATGTTAATTTCATCTAGTCCATGTGTGAACCATGCCTTCATGCATCCTTTCACGGGAGGAGATCCTTTATTTTGATCATGCTCTTGAAGTAGAGCACTCATTCATGATATATGCAACCATATGACATGACTCTATTTTATCAAGTACAATCATACATACCTCATCTCTTTCTTTTGGTCATCCACACTTCCTTTGGCAGCTTCCTTGATTGAAAGAACTTCAATCCCTTGACCTAATTCACATCTTTTGACATCATACCATCACCCATGAATCCCTTACAAGTTGGAATTCTTGGCGAGACACTTTCTTCTTCTAATAGGTGAACCTTTCAATGAAGATTCCAACTAAGTATCTTGATCATCCTCATCCTGCAAATGCTCCTTTTGAATGATGTATGATGAGCTCTATACTAGATGACTTTCTTTTTCCCATAAGTACTACTTATGCTTCTAATGAGGTTACCAAGAGCTACATCCTTCTATAGGTGACAACCATAGACTTCTATTTCAAATATCTTTCATGCTTCTTTATGATGGTGTCATGAGCTCTTGCTTTCAATCATATGCTTCTATGATGCTATCTCCTAACATGATGCATCCTATCATGTTTCTCATGATAGTTGTATTTTACAATAGAAAACCTGAAACAAAAACTTGAAAAGAACTAGGTGAGGAAGACTATCTAAATCATAGTAGAGACCTTTTACCTCCTCCTTATGGATTTCCTCTTTTCGGTATCTCCCACTTCTTCGGTGATATGGGCTTCTCCCCTTCCTCTTTTATTTTTGTCATTTTTGAGCTTTAGATAATCTCTCTTGTAGTGCCCATATCCATGATATCCATATCATTGAACCTTCAACATGTTCTTCTTCTTTTTCTAAGGGCTAAGCATTCCAAACTTCCCTTTTTCTTTTAGCCATGGTAGAATAAGCTTGATCTTTCTCAATTGATCCTACTTCGATTTTTGCCTTCAGCCTGGTTTCTTTGATTTTGCACAATGACCATAGTTCATTGAATGGAGGAGCTTCCTTCTTCCCATAGATGCTTGATGTGAAGTTGTCCCATTCCTATGGTAGTGCATTGAGCACTATGGTAGTCATTTCCTTGTCAGACGTCTCCCAACTCTTAGAGTTGGTCCCTTATTTTTGACACCCTCATAAAGTATGAGTCTATTCCTTCTTCTTTTGATATATTCATCTTGTAGAGCTTGAACTTCTTCTTTTGGTGGTTCAACAATTAAACCCATAACATGACCAACAACTTCATTTTCTATGAGGATCAAATATATCCTCTTCTTCCATGTAAGAAAGTTTTACGACCCAACCAACTTGTTTCTCTCCTTGTAGTATGAAGTCATTTGACATATTCAAATACAGATATAAAAATACTTACTTGTTAAGTGAAGATACTCCTAGATGATTAAATCTTCAACTTAATGCCTTCTTGATTTTGATGACGATGTAGATAATAGAAGATGTCTTCTTGGTGAAGATGTCTTTCTTCAAAAGTGATCCTTAGCTTAAAGGGAGATCACATTGATTCCTTGATGATGACAACGCTTTTTCTTGTTTTTCTTCCTTTAAGTCAATGCTATTCAAACTTGTTTCACAACCTCAAATTTTTGGCCCTTTTTCATAATTTCGGCTTGTTGTAGGAGGTATGCAATTTTGGCCTTTTTTGTAGAAACCCTAGGTCACACATGTGGTTGGAATATGGATAGATTTTCCTCCTTTTGAGTTCTCTTGACCTTGAATCCTTCTCTTGACAATTCGGATTGCTAAATAGTCCTTTGACCCAAACTTTGGCTCCTTTGAGTGATTGCAATTTTCGGCTTTCATGGCTACAAATGATGCCCTGACCTTTGTACGAGTGGAGGAGAATTAGCCCAAAACAGATCAGAAAATGCTTCTCTCTTCTTTATTCTTCCTTTGTTGGGTATTAGATTCCTTTCTCTTCCTTGATCAAACTCTTCTTGATGATTGATGCTCTTGATGTTTCCAAGATGATTTCTTCATAATTTGGCCCTTGAGTATCCTTCTTCGTGTTGCCCTTCCTTGATGAAGTCACCGTAGCTCTGATACCATGTTGAGAAATCTAAGGCTGCTAGATTAGGTAATTTCTCTTACTTTGATAATTGCTTGTGATGTATTTTTACTTTACTTGATTAACTTCTTTCCTTTATTATTATTAGCGTTCTTTATCATCAAACAACTACCAAATCATAAAGAACAGTGAGACAATAGGACACAAGATGTAGGTGATCAACCAGGGCCAAAACCTCTCCAACTAAGAGGAAAACCCATCAGAATTCTTCACTTCTTATCGAACTTAAATTAACAAATTCCAAGACCTATAACCCTTGACCAAGACCCTCTAAGACCAAGTCAAATTTTCCTTCTTGAACGGCTTCCAGCAACAGACTTCAACCTTCTAGTAACTTCTCCAACAACTTTGACCCCAACAACAATTTCTATAACTTCGACCTTGATGCAACTTCGACCTAGCAACTTCACAACATCGACCTAGAAGCAGCTTCACAACATCGACCTAGAAGCAGCTTCACAACTTTCACCTAGAGGAAGCTTCATAGCTTCGACCTTGCAACTTCACAACTTTGACCTTGCAACTTCACAACTTTGATGCAGCTTCCCAACTTCGATGCAACTTCAGAATTTTGTCTTACCGAGTAACTGTAGAAACCCTAACAAAAGAGAGAGAGAGGCCCAAAACTTCGAACATGTTCTTCTTCTCCTTCTTCATCCTTTTCCAATTTCTATCTTGTGGAGATTTAACTTGCTTGAGCGAGTGTCCAAATGAGGTCGAATACCTTCTTATTTATAGGCTTGTGAGGGGTATTAACTGCTATCTTGAGATCGACTTGTCCCTTCATGTAGGTCGACTTTATCTTTGTGCCATGACGAGGTCTTGGAGGGTATTTTGACTCTATTTTGACTTAATAAATTTTTCTTTACAATATGTAACATCCTGAAATGGGTTTTCAATACATGACAATGACTGAATTGACTTTATGACAAACCTAGAAGCACTCAATGGGTGCTTGACCTAAAAATAAATTTCCAATAAGCATGAAACCCATGACTCAAGAACACAAATAATAAATTTATTTTTCTCTTTTCATTAAATAGATAAAATCATGATTACATATGTCGTTATGAAGACCAAACCTAGTTACATATTTCAACACCAAATTACCCCAACGGGGCCCACATACTTTCAGTGCTTCATCTCCTCGGGTTAGGTTTTTGGATGTTTAGGGTTTTGCATTGTTTCTCAATAATAAATAGGCCTTTGAGCCTTATTGTAACACATTTCAGAAAGCATGTAGCCACCACATCTCTTCTCAAAGATAAGCTACCATTGCCTAAGCTAGTTTATTTACATTCTACATGTAAACAATTTTCAGTACTTTTTTATTAATTAAATGATGTTATGTGTTCATTGTATCTCTGTGTCTTTGTTCATATATGTATTTCATTTCGTTCCTGCATAAATCTAGATCACACAATCATCTAATAAAGTATAAAATTGGGTGACCAAAATTAACAGTAAATCACAAAAAAGTTGTTAAATGAACCAGAGAAGTTTTGTTGCAGGAGTTTATGTATTTTATGCCCATGTGAGTAAGTCCCTGTATGGCCTATGGTAGAAGGCATAGATGGTAATGCATTCACAAAGTTCTAATATATCTCATGGCCCTTCATCAATTAGCAAACCTTCTTTTGAAAGATGGTATACTTTTGTGTTCATTTCCCTGTAAATATGAGAGCAAGAAAAAAAGTGCTTGAACCGAATTGCTTCCGACAGTATGGGTAAAAGTAGAATGTTCTTGTAAACTTGAGTATTATTAATCCAATTGATAATAAGCATGGAGTCACCAGAGACTTTAAGTTGAGAGTAACCCTTTGCTAAGGCAAAGAGAAGCATATTTTTGCATGCAAGAATTTCAACCTTATTGTTGGATCTCGTGTCAAAATCCATCTAAACTTGGAAAGAGTGTAAATCTGAAAGATGTAAAATGAATCCTCCACCACATCTCCGCTCCAAGCACTAGTACAAATGGGGCCAAAATCCGATGGCTATTCGTCGGATATGTGACTTATTAGTGTTGTCTATCTGATAATTAGAGTCGAGTAACTCAGTGTTGGCATTGTGTCGAATAGTCGACACTTTATTAAGCATCGAATATTTGATGGGACTGACATCAGATATTCGACGCCAAAAATGGTCGAAATTGTCAATAAAAATTTGATGCTTTTAGGTCAGTTTGTGACACTCTCATGCATCGGATATGCAACGGAAAAAACTGTTGGAAAAAGTAACTATGTTCGGTCTTCAATAATGTACTTGAGTCATCATGTAATGTACTTGCCAAAAGAATAAAGAAAAGAATTATTATTATTATTATTGTGACTTCTAAAAGCATGGGTTTCATGCTTGGGTCACCGTGTTTTAGGTTAAAGTCCCATTTAGGACTTCTAGGATTTATTCCGAGTATAGAATTCTTATACATTTAAAGAGACCCTTCTTGGGGTTTTGAATCATGTAAAAAGGTTTAGTATTGAGTCGAATATGAATTATGGAACCTCCACACCATGTCAGCCTAAGGGAAGATCAAGTCAGCCTAAGACCCTATTCGAACCCATAAGAAGCCTATAAAAGGAAGGACATCAAATTCATTTGTAGCATCACTTCTCATCAAGTTTGAATTCTCTCTGCTGGGCAGAAGTGCAAAAATCTCTTGTTACTAGGAAAAAGTGTGAAGTTCTTTTGTTGTTGGGCAGAAGTGAAAAGTTCTCTTGCTGCTAGGAAAGTCTATTGTTGAGAAGCCAAAGTGAATGAGAGTTTGGGTGAGTCTAAGGAGATAAGGAAAATTGAAATTTTGGTGGTGGTCTCTCGATGTTTTGTGCTCTGGATTGGGAGATCGAAGTCTTCCAAGTTGGATTACTGTCGAAAGTTGTTAGTTGTTGCATAGTCAAAGTTGTTGGGAAGAGGTCAAACTTCTAGAGGCTGACTTGGTGTGGAGGGAAGGTTTGGTCTTGGTCTAAGGTGAAGATTCTCAAAGAATACTATTGAAAGGAAGAATTACTCTGACTGGGTTTTCCCTTCGAGGGGGGTTTTCCCCTGGCATGTGCCTACATCTTGTGTCCATTGTTTTATATGTTGCTGCTTTTGGTAATTGCTTGATGAAATAAAGAAAGAAGATATAAAGAGTCGTAATAATAAGAAACATCACAAACAATTATCAATATTAAGAAAATCTTTATTGCCTTTCTAATTTTCCAACAAGGTCTCAGAGCTTTGGTGAAGAAAGAAGAAAAAGGCAGATCCATTCATAGGCATTATCTCAGGGAAATAGTCTATTATATTCAAGGAATATGTTTAACTCAATCAAGGGTGAGAACAAACTTGAAGGAGCATCCAAATTAAGATCCTAGAAGAAGAGGATTGACCTAATCCTCAAGAAGAACAAGGTATTTGATTTAGTAAGAGGAAATGTAAAGAAACTTAAGGAAGATGCTAGTGTTGTCGACAAAGCGAAATTTAGGGATTTAGAATTGGTGGCTATGACTCTAATGGTAGCAAGGTTGCTTAGTAGAATCATTGTGGTATTTGGATGTCCAGTACTACTGTTGTGTATATGATGTACATGTTGTACCTATAGTGTTGTGTGCATGTTGCATATGCGGTAATGTGTACATATGGTGTTGTGTGCATGTTGTATGTGCAGTACTGTGTACATATAGTGTTGTGTGCATGTTGCATATGTGGTATTGTGTACATATAGTGTTGTGTGAATGTTGGATATGAGGTGTTGTGTGCATGTTGTATGTGCGATGTTGTGTACATATGGTGTTATGTGCATGTTGTATGTGCGGTGTTGTGTACATATGGTGCAGTGTGCATATTGTACATGTGGTGTTGTGTGCATGTGGTGCTATGTACATGTGGTACATGTGGTGTTGCGTGCATGTGATATTGTGTACATGTTGTTCAGGTGGTGTTGTGTACATGTGGTACTGTGTACATGTGGTACTATGTACACATTGTGTAGGTGGTGTTGTGTACATATGGTGTTGTGTACATGTGTTTTTGTGTACATGTTACGCAAGTGGTGTTGTGTACATTGTTGTACACATGGTGTTGTTGTACATATGGTATTGTGTACATGTCGTACATGTTGAGTTGTGTACATGGGGTATTGTTTTATGTGCATTGTGTAATCGTTTTATTGTGACATGTATATTCGTTGTGTTGTACTTTGTGTACATATATGTGTTGTGTTGTACACAGGGTGTAGGTGTATGTGTTGTGTTGTACACCGGGTGTAGTTGTATGTGTTGCGTTGTACACCAGGTGTAGGTGTATGTGTTGTGTTGTATGTCGGGTGTAGGTGTATGTGTTGTGTTATACATCGGGTGTAGGTGTATGTGTTGTGTGGTGTTGTACATCGTGTGTAGGTGTATGTGTGTGATGTACACTGTGTGTATGTATATGTTATTGAAGAAAATACAAGGCATTGGGTGCTTTCCAGGTTTAGTAACCGATCAGGTATGTGCGCAAAAAGGACAAAAAAAAAGGTAGAAGCAAAGAATTATTTGGAGGATAGGTCTCAATATTTTATTTCCATATTAATTATTCATGTGATCTATGACTCTGATTTATGATGGGTACATATGATATTTGATTTTGATTATGATTATGATGGTTGTGTTTTGAGATAAGCAGATGTGATATATTTATACATGATGATTTGAGAAAACAACTAGTTTGACTTGTTGTGACAAGAGGTGGACATAATTGCAAGTGTACCTTATTGACGGGCCACCGATGAGGTATGATGTGAATTTATTTAAATTTAGTTTGAATCTAATGGAAATTATGTGATTGGTACAGGAAAGCATGAAAATGCTTGGTTTGGGTGGTTGAAACTTACTACAAGAATTATCAGCAGCAGCAAAAGGAATTGGAACAAGCAGAAGTATGTTGGAAAAGCACTTCAGGAGCAAGGCCATTGTGGGACACTAGTACCCAATAGTGTCCATTTATTTCCATGAGCATGTTATGACCGATATGATGGTTTTGATGCAGGGATATGCCTTGGTTTTTGGACCTTCTGATGTGAGGAAACCTTGCCAAGGGGGGGGTTTCCAAAGGGACTATGTAGCAGAGAAGGAGATGCCCGCGAAACTTGGAAGGTGTGTGACTGCACGGAAGGGGGTGACCAGATTTCCAGAGGGACTGTGTAGCATAGAAGGGAAGGTCGAGGAATACATTTATTTTGGTCATTAGCATTGCCAAATGGAATAAGAAGCACATTGGGAGTGTGCCCTAGAAAAATGAGTAGGTAATTGTTCAATGAGAGAACAAGTAGCGGAAGGATTGTAGCGTTGGACATTGGATGCAAATTTGGCTTTGGAAGTGGATTTTGGACTTTCTGGGAAGGAGGTGAATCCTGGTACTACTTTTGAGGGTGGAGGTTGTGAAAAATTCTAAACAGAAATTCTATTACTGCAACAACTGATTTATTTTACCTACTTATTTCTCAATAAGTTATTTACAAAATCCCTTCAGTAAATATTAAAATAAATTCTACTGCAGATATCACACCATTATACAAAAACAAATATATGCTCAAGAATCAAACAAATCAACACAGTTATTTTTGGACAATTGTCGCCAAAAAAACCCAATGAAGGAAAACCGGTGCAACGGAGGAGGGCTTTATTAATCTTCAACAGCAATCACTTTTACAAAGAAAAAAAACATTGCATAGACATTGGAAGAAAACACTCGAAACTTTTCTCTAAGACTTTTGGACACCCTAGAGGACTTCCTTTCCCTACTGCGTCAACCTTGCGTCATTTTGCATGGATCTGCGATGCTTTGTCCTTCTTTGCGTCATCCACTGTGTCTCTATGATCTGCGTCTCCCTCTACGTTGTCTATCAGAGTCCTTGCGTCACCTATTCTAAGCTCCCTGACTGCTTCTATTCACCCCCTCTTCCTCCACCCTGCAACTCTCCCTCTGAAATAGATTTCACTCTCTCTGAGAATCGATTTTCCTTGGGATACTGAGTATCTGCTGCTGTGTCTCCAAATGACCCTCAAGTCTTCTCTTATATTTTTCTTGTTGATGAATCAATGGCCGAGATTAAGTCTCTAATCAACAGCTAAGATTAAAACAGACTTGATCCTCGTCTCTTAGAATCTTCTCATCCTTATCTTTATTAATACCCATTAATATTTTTATTTTCCTAAGTTTAGACTTAGGAGCCCATTAAAAATATTAATTATTCTAATAACTCCTCATCCGGATGGAATTTCTCAAAATGATTTCTAGGTCTTGGAGATCTTATGTGCCTTAGCCTCTCCACCAAATTTCATGGTTATAGCACATCCGATGCTACCACAAATCAACACTCCCTCTTAGCGAGGAATGTGCTTTAGTAATGCTCCACCACTGAACATGACACTGATCCTCCAGCACGGCACCTATGTTGATGCTTGGCCTGCTCCCTAACATCCCCTGCACTGTTTCCTCATTTACTTATGCCCATGGCTCTGCTACTACCACTGCTACATTTGTACTGCAGCTCCCTCTCAACATGTTGCCCATAACACTGCCACTGCTAACTTCTGCACTGCATCCCCTGATACTTCTCCATTTCTGCTACTGAAATGGATTCTTTACCACCACCATCTTCACCCTGAAATAAACAAACTTTTTTCTTCCTAGGGCCTTGATGAGGATGTTCACCACTTGTTCTCCTATGGGAGTGTAGTTCAACTGTATTGCTCCTCATTGGACACAGCCTCTAACAAAGTGACATTGAATATCAATGTGCTTCAACCGATCATGAAATATTGGATTCTCATAGAGCTTGATGCAACTATGATTATGACACATGATCTTGATTGCCTCCATCCTTCTTTTGAATAGGTTCATAAGCAATTTTCTAAGCCATATGTGTTGACAAGGTTAATCCTCTCTGCAGATAGAGATGATCCCTCTAGCCCAATGAGTGGGTCTAGCAACTAAAGTGACAATCAACTAGACATATTCCTAGGTTATAATTGAAAAGTAGAATGAAAGAGATGACCTGCCTCATTCTGATGTTATTCTAATTTCCTTTCTTGAGGGCCTTGAACTACTTGTGTCACGGACTTGTTCCTGCTTCTCTCAGCACTTATGTACCTTCACAATTGATCAAGAGACGACAAATCATGCCAAAACCAATAGAAAATCCAATAACAACCTACTTAATTGTCAAGGAATGCCAAGCTAATACATACATGAACATATATATTTTGGGAAGATTAACTAGCCATTGTATATTATTTAAGGAATAAAGAGAAGCTTACAACCATAGCCTTGATGTTGAAAGGCTCTCCTTGAATGGTAATCCAAGTCCAAGCCAAGAAACTCTCCAAAAAATACTTCTCCAAGTCTAATGAATAGCCTCTAGGCACAAGCTCAACATAGGGGTGCAAATGGACATATACCAACCATTTGGGAATGGGAAAAGAGGAATTTATAGGTTGGGAGAGGGAGTTAGGACTTCTCCAAAGATAGGATTAGGCCCACATCTCAAGGAGGTAGCTCATAGGGATAATCAAAGAGGTCAAATTGGGAGGATTCGACCTCATCTATGCGAAACCATCTCCAGCTTGCCTCTCTGAAAGCTTCTAGATCATGAAGCTTCTCATCATCTTTGGGAAAATTACCTTTTTGGGATCATCATGAGTATGTAAGGGAATAGAGTGATGCCATCGAGGGTCAAACATAGTGCAACAGGTGACCATCGTGGTTTTCAGCCTCATAAGAGCGATGACCCTCATTTTAGGGTTTTAAGAGCTATTTCTTCATGGAAAGATCAAGACATTTTCCAAATGAAGTATTAGGAGGGATCTGAGTTATATATATGGATGAGTATATTGTATAATGGTCATGCTTCGAGCACTTCGGGGTATGTCACAGGGAAATGCAGGAGGCATGACAAAATACTGTGCAACGATGCCCCCAAATCATGAAGGAAAAACGAGGAGTGATGGATGAGATGCTTTATGAGCTCTTGCAAGGACGAGGAAACACACTGTCAGGAGACCTGCAATTAAAGGATGCATATCCATACACATATCTAAGATCAAGACATGAATGCATGGCATGGGTGCAGTCATCCGGATGATGAAGACTATATTAAAAGATCCATGGTATGGGTGCAGTCATCCAGATAATGAGGATTGTCATAAATATAAAGTCACACGGTATGGTCACAACCATTCATATAGTAGAAACATGTGTACAATCATGAATGATATAGAACTCCATGCAGCCTGAGTCATAATAGACAAGACTCAAGGTCTTGCGCTCTATCATGACCCAATCAACGTAGGAATCCTACCATGCGAATAAATGTATTGAAGTCAAACATGTTAGAAAACCACTTGATTACCGACCAATGATGTGGACCATTAATAGGTATGAGAGAAAGCACCAATAATCACAATGGATCTCAAGTTACAACAGTACAATCCGCGAATGTGATAATGAAGTTGAGGTCGAACACTTGTGGAATCGAATGCGAAGAACTGGCCATTAAGGCATGCTAGCTCTAAGGTACTAAAAGGGAGTTTCTAAGTCATCTTCTTGGATAGTGAGCTGAGGTTGAAAGGAAGCGACCCGTCGAAGGAGGGCAATGACCAACCCCCCATCATTGAAACGAAACAAGGAATAAAGTGGAGCAATATTCAAGACTGAAAAATGACTCAAACAGTGTATAGGTAAATAATTGCAGATTGGACTTCTCTTAAACATTGGCGACACGACTCCGGAGTGTGGAAGTATCTGACTTGACATAGGACTAAAGGTCATGATGACAGAATGGAATAGTCAAATGAGAGGCAAAATGAATCACCCAAACTCGGGAGAACAAGTGACTGAGTGAGGATATCCCAAACCCGACATGAGAGCAGAAGAGTGTCATGTTCAAGAGCAACATGCTACCTATACAAAGTTTGTCTCATCTTCATTTTCCCCCACTATTTCTAGCGAGTAACCTAATTATTTTTATCACAAGCTTGAAGGGGATAACATATACTTGGCATGTAAGTTCATTCTTTGAATGAATCTATCCTTGAAAGTTTTACGAGCCCTAGGAAGGAGAAGCTCAGTCTCATCATTGTGACAAGTCTTTGTCGTAGAGTTTCAACAAGTTCAACATAAGAATAACTCGATATCTTTTTCATGTTTAGAGAGTTTGAAAAAGAAACGAAAAAAGAAAACTTCGTCATGTCATTTTTGTAATTTGTCCCTCAAGTCTGAAAAGGTAGAAAACAATATCCGAGGGAACCTCTTGACCATGTCAACCAAGGTGTACCTTTTTCGTAAATAGTCAATCTCAGCCCGAAAAATGGGGTAAACATATATTGAGGTGATGTCGTTTCATTTACTTTAACAAGTTCAAAATGACCAGTACTCGACAATATTTTTAGTTTTCGAGAGTAAAAAAAGAGCTCAAATATGACTCTAGGGGGGTTCCTATTTTCATTTATTTAATGAGTCCGAAAAAGAGATAAAATAAAACTCGCGAGAATCGGTCAGTAATGATCACTTTTCACTTTGAAGGTACCTGTAACTGCAAAAGAAACACACCCATCACTGATATCGAGAGAAAATATTAAAATATTACGAAAATATCAACAAAAACGACTTGCAAAACTTATAAATAGGCAAAAGTAATTTTATTTTTTACCATTTTACCAAAGTGAGCTCTGAAAGTGCATTTTGTGCCCTAATTCTCTTGATTTTCCAATGGATGTTGCACGAGATCCAAGGTACCATTTCACGAACCGTCTGTGACAGGTAAGAGGCTCATCCCTACTCTTGCATTTTATCACTTTTTTATGCATTTTAAACGGTAAATTTTATGCTATAAGGGAGGATTTCAAATTTTTAGGGCATCAACGACCATCGCAGGTATGGTCATCAAACCCGTGATGATCGCGCTTGAGCCCAAAGGCTTGCGCGATGGCGCCGAGGGCGGATTTTTAGGAAAGAAAACTCTCTTTTTAAGTAAAAATTGATGATTTTGATCTATGAAAAAGGCATTAATAAGTGTCAAATGATGTTTTGCAGGAGATCATGGTGTTGGAATGGAAGGAAAGAGGCCATGAGCCTAAATACTTCCAAGAAGCTTAGGATCCTGAATGCATAAACGCTTTGAGGAATTGCGGGCTGCTAAAATTCTTCAAGACCATAGGGTTAAGGGCTCAGATGGAATTAATGCCCTATTTGATCAGTCTTTGGGATGTAGATCAAGAGATATTCATCATAAAAGTCCAGGAACTAGAACTTGAGGAGATGGATATCTACTTCATCACGAAATTGTCCCGACGAGGGGAAGCAATCCAACTCTTTGGATCTCGCCAAGGAGGTGAGAGTACAAGGACTCTAGTCCAGAGGCATTGTCCCGGTGCTGAAATGACCAATGGAGGGAAGGTGAAGATAGTGACAATCACCAACAACCTCGTATTGAGAACGATTTTGTTCACTATAGTGCATGTAGCCAGCACGCAAGCCTTGCATGAGGCTTCAAAATGTCAGTTCCAATATGCTATCACATGTTTGACCCCCACCGTATTCAACTGGTGTGGAGGCCTTTTGGCAAACATGAAACGACAACTAACCAAGGGGAAGCATGGACACCTAAAGAAATTTGGGTTCGGTTCTATATTGGTGACCTTCTTTTTAGACCGAGTGCCCTTATTTTGGTATCAGTGGGCATAGGTACCATATCCTGCCCCCCGAGATTCGAGACTTATGCAATGGAGTCAACTCATGCCTCGAGGAGGAACGAATTAGCACATGCATTACCCACCACCCTTTTTCATTTGGCTAGAATGCCAACTACTCATGGTGGACGACTACGCTTACGCTGGCACGAGTTTCAGGTGGGATCCAAATCTGCCTCTGCGACTAGGAGAACAATGGACCGACACAGGTAAAAACTTGTTTTTTGGATTTTTTCAAGTTTTATTATTTTTGTTAAAATTGAAAATTGAGACTCAAATTGTGATAAATATGCAAATGTGGGACCAGAGAGACCACTAGGCATGTCGCCAATAGCGCGGCGAGTTGCCCATTAGATAGTGGGTGTAGACTACGAAGAAGGGGCAGACCCCTTAGCTGAGATGGAGCGCAATTTGGAGGCGATAACTCGTGGAATCCCAGAGTATGCCACTATTGATGATGTTCCATTGTGTTGGCAAAGACACACAGCCGGAGTCTCTGCGTGACTACGTCGGTTGTTAGGCCAAGTGATCAGAGCGGTCTCATGCTATCATGAGCACTGTGTTGGCTGATAGTTTATCTAGTCCTTTTACACATTTTGTAGGCTTGGAAAGCCAAGTGTCCTAGAACACTTTATTTTTTGATATTTTGATGTAAACACTCTGATAGACACTATATATATATATATATTATATATCTCTGTGTGTGTGTGTGTGTGTGTGCATGTGTGTGTGTGTTTGTGTTTTATTTCCTACTTATGTGTTCATAACATGATCAATTTTATAAATGGCACAAATGCCTATCAATATCAAATTTTGTTAATGCATCTGTTAATGTATTAAATTATGTGGAATATGTTGATACATAATGAAATCAAAATTTCTTTCCAACAATCTAGCACGTAGATACATACGCAATATTTGTGGATTTCTCACTGAGTAATGATTGTTTAATTGTAACACAATTAACTGCGAATCCAACTTGACAACTAAATCCCTAATGCCAAGAGCAATTGCTTCTGACAAGAGTTCAATAACTACACTATATTCAGCAATATTATTGGTTGTTCGACCAAGGCAAATACCTTGTAAGTTAATCAGCTCGCTATTAGGGTCATAGAGTACCCATGCTACAGAAGACAGATTTTGTGTACTACGACAAGAACCATCAGCAAAATGAACATAATGATCTGAAGACATTTGCAAACCGAGTAGAACACAAGGTAAGCAGAAAAAACATATGTCTGCAAAGCAAACAAACACACCAAAAAATAAAAAACACACACTAATAAATTAACACATTGATGTACAAAAGTAAATTTACACGGATTACCTCGCACAAAAAGTTTAGATGTAGTCCATTGTCGAACTCGGGTAATCAATCAACAGAGAATAAAACCGGAGTTTCACCGTTGGTGTGACGTGTAAGCATCAACTCGGCCAAATAATAGAGTAAAACTCATAAAAGGCTCTACCCCCATGCCCCCTGGGCGAGTGAGGGTTGTGAGTCATAAGATGAAAACCCCATTGCAATAATGGGCAAACGGTAGAGACTCGGTGAAAAAATCTCATGAAAGGAGGCATGGAAAACTTGATCTCATGACGAGGAAATCGTGCCCCCAGTTGAAATATTTTGACAATTTCAGGGTAAACTGAAAGGTCAACAAGTAGGGTTGCAATGATGTTCCTCATATTACCCTCTAAAAAGACTTCATGCACCATGACAGGTGTTTGAAGTGGAGGTGTAGGACAATGAGAAACAAATGCTTCAAGATAGGAAGGCATCTCATCGAGGCTGGGAAGAAATGAAGAACGATGATGTAGACCGTTCCATGGAGTTTTGTCTAGAGACATGACCTCAATGATACTCTTGTCAGTGGGGAACATCTCGTTCAAAGGATCCATAGAATCCCAAGAACCGAGCCAAAGAGATGGCACATAAGTGTCCAGGTTCATACTGAAAATAGTATGACTTTTTGAAGCAACCATCGAAGCCAAGAAAATCCCTTGATAATTTTGCTCCAATGGACTTAAAGGCATAGCATCACCAAATAAATCAATTTGATCCACAGTAGGTATAATCCAAGGATCCGTAGAGACCGAGATCGCATTGACTGAATGAAAATTCGGAGGTGGGAGAGTAAAAGCACCCATTAAAGCAGAGTCTTTGAAAAGACTTGCCCCCACACTCTCGTAAGGAATCTTAGTATTTCCCACATAAGGGACGTTGTCGTTGGATGAACCAAAAGAAAAGAAGGATAGTTGATTAGTAGTGACAATTTTTCCTTCATGAGGAAAACGAAGAACCCGGAACAAAGAAGACACCACACAAAACATAGCGTGGGTCTAGCTTTGCCTGAGAATAAGGTTGTAGTTGAGATTCACATCTACAACTTCTACTTCTAATTCAACAGCCTTTCCTTCTAATGTAATCAGCAAGTTCGTGAGAATACCGTATGGACGTGAACCTCTGCCATCAAAGGCTTCCAAGGTATTCAGGGATTGGTTAAGGCAAGGAGAGCCAATGGCCTTCCAACATGAAACAGACATGATGCAGGTACAAGCACCTTCATCAATAACAGTCTGATGGATGGTCTTCCCTTTGATAAGAACCTGTATCAGAAAAGCAATCTAATGAGGAAGACGAAGCACATGGTTTCCAAGATCGAAGGTAATCAGACTCGAATTAGAAGGATGAACCACACCTATAGTACACAACAGTGACTTACGCTGTGTTGGATAGAATTGGAGAACCTCCAAGGCAGACATCGCCAAAGGTGTCTGAGCTAAATCCTCAACAATATTGTAATGTTGCATAGCTCTAACATTCAGATTAAAAGATGATATCTGAAGAACACCTTTGGGAAGTGGTCAGATTACAGACTCATTGTTGGGGTGCTCAATATGGAGCAGACCAAAACTCGACGGAGTAGAAGTAGATGGAATATCGGTAGCTTCTTTCTCCACCATCTACTTAGGCATGGTTTGATAGTCTTTAGTTCCAGTAGCGATCGAGATAGGTGATGAACCTTGCATCATGAACACTTGGGAACCTAAGGAAACAGAAGATTATGGTTGGTCTACCAACTGCATTTGTTGAGATGGAAAAGGTTCTTTTAAGACAGTTAGGGTCCCTTTCAACAAGCGATTAACTTTAGAACGTCGAGGACAATCCTTAGTGTAATGATCCTCCTCATAGATGAGGCAAAGATACTTCGGCTTTCTTTTAGAAGCATCATCAACAGACGATTTAGGAAGGTCCTATTTTGGGGCATCGGCTTTGCCTTTGCCTTTTCCTTTCTTATTACCTTTAGAGGCCTTATCTGCTGCGGTAGACTGAACAACATGTACCTTAGAGGTTTTACCAGGACTATATGAATTTTTTGAGGAATTATTGCAACCAGTGTTCAAGACAGATTTCTGCTTCAAAGAAGCTCTCACGGAAGTCTGAGACACAAAACCAATTACATCAACAGGTGGTGTATCAGGAAACTTTGATTCTGTCAGATTCGATGATGGTCTCGCGCACCAGGTAACATCTTATACAATATGCCATATTGTGAATAGACCAAGTCTAAATACTAGGCAGGAGTGATAGCTTGCTCTTCAGTAACACATCCACCCATAGCTATGTCCTTAGCAATCTTGCTAACGAATGATTTTGTGAACCATTCTGTCAACAACTCATCAACAATCTCAAATTTGATGAGGCGACGCTAATGTCTCCATTCATGGATACAATTGGAAATGTGGGTCGCGGTGTCTTTCTTAAGGGATGTAATAAAATGAGTGTCAGTTTCATATCGAACCAACAATTGGACATAAGTGAGGAAATCTATAGCCAGAGAGTTGAAGTCACCATAGGTACCTCAAGGAAACTCGATATAGCATTTAGCGGTAGCACGTGTGAGAGTTCTCTAAAAGAGTCGAAGACGGATAGAATCATCGACATACGAATTGGAGGAGCACTAGAGGTGATATGTCATCACATGGGCTTGTGGGTCCTCCTTAGCTTTTCCCTCAAATTTGGGGCAATCGCTCGGAATTTTCATTGGAACTGGAGGCCAGTAAGGCAAATGAATAATGGGATCATTTGTGAGCCTCGAGACATCAGGCAGTTCCAACGTAGCCAAGAAAGGCAATTGTGTGTTGAATGACATATATGGTCTTTGAGGAGACCCGAACTAAGGATTCCATCACTGCTGGTAAGGATTTTGGCCCCACAGTCGAGGATTTTGTCCATAGGTGACCTGATTTTGTCCCCACTAAGGGTTACTTTGACCATAAGGTAGATTTGGTCCAAGGTAGACTTGATGTTGTCCTACCATAGGCCACTGATAAGGATTGTATGTGGCATACATGCTATAATTTTGTTGAACCTGTTGACCCTGGATGTAAGGAGGTTGCCCTTGATACTGCAAGGGTTGACCTTGGGCTTGCAACAATTGGCCTTGTTGATCACATATAAAGCTTGCTGCTACCAAGGTTGACCTTGTTGTTGCAAGGTTGGCTTTGCTGTTGTAAAGGTTGACCTTGCAGTTGTAAAGGTTGGCCTTGCGAAGACAAAGGTTGGGTACACTGTTGCATAAACTGAGTATGTGGCTACAAAGGTTGTTGGGACTACAACAAAGGTTTCCCCTGCTGTTGTAACAGTTTCCCTTGCTGTTGTAATGCTTTCCCTTACTGCTGCAAAGATTTCCCTTGCTGCTGCGAAGGTTTCCCTTGCTACTGCAAACGTTATCCTTGTTGCTGCAAGGGTAGCTGGACAGTTCTTTGGGTTATACCTTGAGGGTATTGATAGTTCCCGAATTGAACCTAGCCATATCCACCAGGAATAGCGGATTGACCAGGTTGGACATAAGCTCCTGCTTGAGGAATGTAAGACGGATTAACCAAGGCTTGCGAACCATATGGGACATAAGCATGTTGGAGCGGAACCTAAGCCATATAAGGCTGCTGATATTGGATGTTACCTGACCCAGATGGACCAACATAGTTAGGAATATTACCATAATAATGTTGATTAACTCCAAACATGTGAGTTTGTAATCCACTCACATTGGTTTTGCCTGGCACAAGAGGAGTATTTTGATCTTTCCCCCACGAGGTGGAACATTCTGTCCACTTGACGGAGGGGTAGAAGAAATTACTGAAACCTGACCTAAAACAGTCGGTTGAACCGGAAGGGTTGATTGAAATGATGAGACAGGATGTGACAAAATGGTAGGTTGAACAAGAACCGAGGTGACAGAAGTTTGTACAGAAGTTCGAGAGGTCATGTTCAGAATGAACGAACTAGACATAGGCATAGCATTAGAAGACCAAAAGGAGTTTTGATACAATGACGAGGCACTAGGAGTACCCGAAACTAACTAAGCTAGGGTGGTATAACCATGTGGAAACATGGGTCCACTCATCTCAAGAAAGGTGAGAGACGTGACTCTTCCTATATAAGGAAAGCCTTCTAGAGGAAATTCATATCCTTGCTCATCATCAACGTGAGGAGTATGGGTAGCGGAAACTTCCGAATCACCCAAAGACGAGGTTGGGATTTCACCTTCTGACTCCATATATGGAAACAACTGGTGAAGAGGAACCCAAGATGTACGAGGATATAACTCCAAAGGAATACCAGGCCGATTGTAAGGACTGTAAGGACGTTGAAGAGATATCACAACAAAATCGAATAATAGATTTGACGAATAGACAACAAGCCTTTATGGACTCTCAGGAGTCTACAAACTCTCAAGGGTTTGAATAGAATTATCAAAGGTACCAGGATCAGATTCTTGAGATGACCAGGAATCCAATGGAGGTGGATGAGAAGACAAGGTTTGGATGGTTGGAATAATTCCAAGTTCAAAACCTTGATCCTTAAGTGACTGAGGAAGCTCCAAATGAACTCCTTGGGAGGACTCTTCAGTATCAAACAAAGAAGGGGAACTATGAGATGAACTAAATGGATCATCCATGATGGCTTCCTCTCAAAAGTAGAGAAGGACAGGAGATTCATTTAGGGATTTTAACAATCCTTAAATTAATAGGGAATTACTTAGTATTAGGCCAAGAAGCAACTTCTTGGGTTCGACATGTTTATCGTGGGCAGTTATTTTTAGAAACAAAAACTTTGCCTTTTCACCTTTTAAGAGTCAAGAAAAGGATGAAAAGGTGGGTCTAGTCGCTTTTGATGATTTAGCAAGCTTGAAAGGACAAGTTTCTTGGTGATGTTTTCAAATTTAAAGAGTCAGAAAAGATCGAAATGACTGCTCAGGTGAATCTAGGTAAAAGGAGTACCAAGTAACTATGAACTGCAATATACACCTCAGTAAATAAATTTACCAAGGACTTGACGTACGTGCAGACAATCTCCCCTAATGTTGTGTTCAGTGTATCATGTTCACAGGGTGGTAGACTTGGCTTCCTATGGATAAAGATTTGCAACCTATGGGGGTCTCCCTTTATATACGTGATGATACGGGGAGCACAAGTCCGTGCTAGCGCTATCTAATGCTGAAGCGAATGACAACTGCTGAGTTTTAAAGACGCTAGAACACATCTCTAACCTAGACCACTAAATATGAATGTTAATGTTTCAAATCCTCCTTAGATTGATTGATAGATTTTAAAGTTAATCTTGGAATTATGTTTCAATTTCAAGGCCTTAACGATGTTACCTATTCCTAAAATGAACCTAGATGGTGAAATAAATCCTTCAATTCGATGAAAGATATCTATGCAGGGAAGAACATCACTCAAATCATGCATCAAACCAAATGAAAAAATGCATCCATGACAATATTCGAACGCTAAATGCAAAATATGAAATCTAATATTTCATATGTTAAGCAAATGCAATGCCTAAACAAACCTTAAAGAAAAGCTACTTTAAGATATAATGATGATTTTTCTCTTTTTCAAAATGCAACCAACGTAATCTAGTGCAAAAGTAAAAGAGAATGCAAGCAACCAACAAATATGAAAATCTCTTTCACATTAATGTTTTGAATGCAACTCAAAATGCTTCGAAAACTATGAAAAGATTGACACTTTCACTTTCACTTTTCGAAACACAAAATTCAAAGAAAACACTTCCTTTCGATTCAAATGAGACAATCAATTCGTAATCTATTATTGTCAAACAGAACTTAAGTGACTTTCACAGTATCTACTAATGAAAGCAACCTAAAACACAAGATCAAAAAGTGAAGCAAAGGATGTATGAGCACACAAAGACTCTTTAACACGGGCAATTGATCTCTGATCTCTGATGAGAAGACCAGCGAGTGGACGAAGGTTGACCTAGAAGACCTAGAAACCCTAAAAGGCTAATTAAACTTCAAGCACACTCAAACCAAGTTCAAAGGTGATTGCAAACAGACAATAAGAGACTCAACCAAGATCACACTAGTAAATCACTGGGAGAAGATAAACAAAATGGAAAATGAGCAGGAGCTCAAGACCAAGTGTCGTAAAATGGTCAAAAATGAAAGTGCTCAGAATTGGCTCAAACCTAAACAACCGGATAGAGCTCGCCTCCTGATTCCGGCGCCGCAAACGGTTCGAAAAACGGTTGCCGTATGAGAAAGTTATGCCAAAAACAAAATCGCCAATCATCCTTAATTTTTGAATATTTTTCAAAAAAAATATTGAAAAAAGAATATTCTGTAGAATATTCTTTGGAATATTCTGTAGAATATTCTAGAGAATATTCTTTGGAATATTCTAGAGAATATTCCTTTTTGGGTAGCCAATCACAAGTCGCATGTGGGCGCATATAGTTCCAAAATTTTTGGTCGAGCGCGTGGTTTGAACCCACGACCTCCTAACTAACACTCCCACACCTTACCGTTAGACCATATGGTTAGGACTTGATATATGTTGGGAACAAACATCTCTTAAACTTTAAATTTGGTTTGGGCGGAAACCAAAGCGGGCCAGCCCCCATGTAATATGACCACGCCATGCGACCACTACCCAGGGAACCGGCAGTCAGTTAGCGGCGGAATTGGCGGAGCGCCAAATTTGGGCGGTCCCACCATAATTGGCGGACCTATCTGGACTCTAACTAAAGTTAGCTGGAGTCATTTTAGGACCAGCTGGCAGTTGGGAGTAAATGGCCATAACTTTGGCTAGGAAAGTCCGTTTTGGACGAATTTTTTGATTTTGGGTCTCTTCGACCTTCTGAAGCCATTGGCACAGGTTTCACAGCCATCCGAAGTCATTTGCAGGTGTTTTAGCTTCGTGGAAGTTCCAGGAGCCACTAGGGCCAGATCAGTTTGGGAGCTGCATTGGGAATTGTGCAGCCATTGAATGTGGAACGAAGGTCATTCCTGAAGGTTTTCAGCATTCTGAATCCATTTCTACAGCTCGTTTTGCCTGTTGAGGCATTCTTCTCACTGTTTAGCTTCAAGGAAGCTTTCAGGGCCACTAGGGCCATTTCAGTGCTTGAGTTGTTTGGGGGCTGTGTTCATCCATTTTTGGTGATTCAAAAGCCTATGTCTGCTCTTTTCGACCTTTTGAGTCTAATGGCAGAGGTTTCAGAACCAATTAAGGTCATCTTCACCTAGAAATTCTCCATGCAAGTTTAAAGGGCCACTAGGGCCAATTAGGGAAAGTAGTGTATCAAGTACAATTTCACTGTTTAGTGCTTGGGAAAGAGCATGTTTAGCTAATTCCTATCTTCTGATTCTGTATTTACAGTCAGATCTATCTTTCGAGACATTCATATTCTTGTATTAGCCTTTGTAGCATTTTTAATACAAGAGGACAAGCCTAGTTGGAGAGGCTTGGTCGAGCAGATGTAGCCCAGAAGGGGTGAACTGCTTTATCATTTTGATGTCTTTATTTGCTGAAGATTATATGCTAAACAAAACTGATATAAAGTGTTAAATAGAAAATATACATAACTTGCATACACACATAATCACCTATTCAGCTACAGAAAGTTATTTGTCTTATTCTGCAAGACATCAAACTTCAAGTATGTGTATGTCAAAGACTTCTAAGTGTTTATTTTGCTATTTCTTTAGGCAGAGCCTGTAGAGGGCCAGGTAGCCTCTGGAACTCATCCTCTCTTTAGAGGTGACATGTCCAGTGAATGCCCCTATAGTCTATCTCTATATAAGAAATAAGAAGTTTTCATCTTTTCAGAGGTCACTTGGAGTGTATAGCTCACATTTGCAATTATTGGAAATGGATACCTTGCACCCTTATACAAGTATAGTCCATTTTCAGATCAGATGGTATGAGAGCTCGAGTTGAGCATTTGTTTGTGCAACAGGTGTTAAAGCAGTGTAAGAGATTGACTGTTTTATTTGTTGCAAGCAGTTGCTTGAATAAGAAGGGGTTTTTGTTTGACATTTGGTTAAAGCTTGTCATTTGATTGAAAGCTTTGAGAACTCTTATTTGGAAGTTTCTTTTGTTTAATTGACCATTTACATAATGTCAACTTCTTCCACACGTGAAGGTTCCTCCTTCACAAAATTCTTCAATGATGACATGAAGAATGAGTTCATTAAGGTGAAGGACATGGTGCAGATTCTCATTGAGGATCAAAGAGAAAGTGTTAAGCTTCATGCACAATTGTTGCCTATGAAGGATGAGAAGGAAATAATTCTCCAAAGACTGCATGACATGGAGAAACAACTCCTTCAAGCTCAAGAAGCTTTGTCCAAGAAAATGCATGAGGATGAGGTAAATCATTCAAACTTGTCTTCAATTTCCTCAATGAAAAGTGTGTTGGTTCTTTTGAGAAACATACCAGAGGCATAGGGTCCAAATTAATGTTTAAGATGGGCTATCAAGAAGGCAAAGGTTTGGGAAAGCATGCACAAGGCATGGTTGATCCTATTTCAGTTGTGGAGTGACCCAAGAATGTTGGTCTTGGATATGAACAGTTTAATGGTGAAGAATTCAAATCCTTGAATGCATGTGATGCAAATTTAAAAAGAACCTTTATCCCAAGTTCTCAAATGAATGTATGTCAAAATTGTTTTAAGGATGATTGCCATTGTTTTAAGCCATCATTGCAGCAAGTAGAGGGTAAACATGTCGCTTATGGCGAGCATGCAAATGTAAACAGTTTTCAAGACAAGCATAGTGGTGAAAGTCTGAAAAGGAAAGTTGTCTCCTCTACTAGTTCATCGTCTCCTGAAGACAAAAAGGATGGACATTCTATGCAGCAAAAGAGGAAGTTTTGTTGCGCATTTTGTGGTGGATTTAACCATGTTGCTTTAAGATGCTGGTTGAAAAAGAAAGCACACGGGAAGCAGAAGAGGCAAAGAAAACTTTCTCAGAAAGTGCTTGAAAGTTGCAAATTTTGTCAAAAGAAGGGACATCATGTTTCTCATTGTTGGACCTTGCATCCAACAAATCGTCCAAATCACATGCAGCTTGAGGACAAAAACATTGGCACAAATGGATCTATGGATTCCATTATCGATGTGGAAGATTCACATGAAGAACTGCTGCTGCAACAAAAATCGCCATTGAAGTGGCTTGGTAAGAAGTGGATGGACTTCTTGACACAGTAAGACATACTCCTTTTATATATACAAACTTTGGATGTATGCATGTTTTTTTTTTATGTGTTGCAAAATTTTTGCCATGGAGGTAAAAGATGAGTATGAGACTCACTCTATCACAACGAAAGTTATATTCATTTCAGCTTTGAAATTACATGTACATGTGATTGAGGATATTGTACTTTTGATTGTACTTAAGAGAAAGTTGAAAGATAAACTGCATGCCTGAGAATGATATGCATGAGCATAGGGATCATGATGATTTCCTTGTATTTTAAACATGTATGTGTAATTAACTTGAAGGGTTGATTACTTTGTTTTTAACCACGCATGTACTGTAATATTGACTTGGAAAAAGTTAATTTGATCTCCAAGATTGTAAAGAGGAGAAATGATGGAGTGTTTCATCTTTGTAAAAGCCTTCTCATTTGGGAGGCAACTATTCTTTTGGAGCGGAGGTGCCATGGATGGGCATCGTGACAGTTGGTAAGCCCACATGTTCAGAGGAATATTTCAGCTCATATATCAGCAAGTATCATTGCTGGTTCCTACAATTTTAGATTTGTCTGGCGAAAGAACTTGGTCAGGATTCGACAAGTACTTGGCTTATGCAGCGAAAAGTCGCCATGACGACAGTTGGCAAGGCATGACATTTTGGCATCAGTATGCTCTTTTGGCTAAATGGAAGAGGATATTTCTGTTCCTTAAGTGTTGTACAGTTCAGTTCAGAGATTTAGTAAGCTTTTGGGGACCAAAAGCCTTCTCATTTGGGAGGTGTGATCAGGAGCTCAGGACCAAGTGTCGTAAAATGGTCAAAAATGAAAGTGCTCAAAATTGGCTCAAACCTAAATGACTGGATAGAGCTCATCCTCCTGATTCCGGCACCGTAAACAGTTCGAAAAACGGTCGCCGTATGAGAAAGTTATGCCAAAAACAAAATCGCCAATAACCCTTAATTTTTGAATATTTTTCAAAAAAAGAATATTTAAAAAAAAAAAAAAAAAAAAAAAAAAAAAAAAAAAAAAAAAAAAAAAAAAAAAAAAAAAAATATTCCGTAGAATATTCTTTGGAATATTTCGTAGAAATTCTTTGGAATATTCCAAAGAATATTCCTTTTTGGGCAGCCAATCGCAGGTTGCCACGTGGCAGGCCCGGAGGCCGCCACGTGGCCCAAGGTGACGTCAGCATGTGGGCGCATAATTCCAAATTTTTTGGTGGAGCGCATGGTTTGAACCCGCGACCTCCTAACTAACACTCCCACGCCTTACCGTTAGACCATACAGTTGGGACTTGATATATGTTGGGAACAAACATCTCTTAAACTTTAAATTTGGTTTGGGCGGAAACCAAAGCGGGCCAGCCCCCATGTAATATGACCACGCCATGCGATCACTACCCAGGGAACCGGCAGTCAGTTAGCGGCAGAATTGGCGGAGCGCCAAATTTGGGCGGTCCCACCATAATTGGCGAACCTATCTGGACTCTAACTAAAGTTAGCTGGAGTCTTTTTAGGACCAGCTGGCAGTTGGGAGTAAATGGCCATAACATTGGCTAGGAAAGTCCGTTTTGGATGAATTTTTTGATTTTGGGTCTCTTCGACCTTCTGAAGCCATTGGCACAAGTTTCACAACCATCTGAGGTCATTTGCAGGTGTTTTAGCTTCGTGGAAGTTCCAAGAGCCACTAGGGCCAAATCAGTTTGGGAGCTGCATTGGGAATTGTACAGCCATTGAATGTGGAACGAAGGACATTCCTGAAGGTTTTCAGCATTCTGAATCCATTTCTATAGCTCGTTTTTCCTGTTGAGGCATTCTTCTCACTGTTTAGCTTCAGGGAAGCTTTCAGGGCCACTAGGGCCATTTCAGTGCTTGAGCTGTTTGGGGGCTGTATTCATCCATTTTTGGTGATTCAAAAGCCTATGTCTGCTATTTTCGACCTTCTAAGTCTAATGGCAGAGGTTTCAGAACCAATTGAGGTCATCTTCACCTCGAAATTCTCCATGCAAGTTTAAAGGGCCACTAGGGCCAATTGGGGAAAGTACTGTATCAGGTACAATTTCATTGTTTAGTGCTTGGGAAAGAGCATGCTTAGCTAATTCCTATCTTCTGATTCTATATTTATAGTCAGATCTGTCTTTCGAGACATTCATATTCTTGTATTACCCTTTGTAGCATTTTTAATACACGAGGACAAGCCTAGTTGGAGAGGCTTGGTCCAACAGATGTAGCCCAGAAGGGGTGAACTGCTTTATCATTTTGATGTCTTTATTTGCTGAAGATTATATGCTAAACAAATCTGATATAAATTGTTAAACAACAAATATACATAACTTGCATACACACATAATCACCTATTCAGCGACAGAAAGTTATTTGTCTTATTCCGCAAGACATCAAACTTCAAGTATGTGTATGTCAAAGACTTCTAAGTGTTTACTTTGCTATTTCTTTAGGCAGAGCCTGTAGTGGGCCAGGTAGCCTCTGGAACTCATCCTCTTTTTAGAGGTGACATGTCCGGTGAATGCCCCTACAGTCTATCTCTGTATAAGAAATAAGGAGTTTTCATCTTTTCAGAGGTCACTTGGAGTGTATAGCTCACATTTGCAATTATTGGAAATGGATACCTTGCACCCTTAAAGAAGTACAGTCCATTTTCAGATCAGAAAATAAGAAGACAAACCCTAAATTTCTTGATCTTCTGCAATCATCGCATCTGTCAGGAGGAAAGTAGTGATCATCGCTATTGTAATCAACAAACCAGTGATATCATCGTGACTGTCAGGGTAAAAAATGCGATGTTCGAGGAAAACAAAAAAGAAACTCAAAATATTCAAGAACAACTCAAATCAACAACCTTCAAGCATTTACCAGAGAGTGACACTTACTACAGACCATCAATGAAGTCTAAAATGAATGGTTGATCAAACTCATCAAAAGACAAGGTGAATAAATGGAAGGAAAGGGCCATATGCTCCCCAGTGGAGACGCCATTTTGTTGACAAGGTTAATCCTCTCTACGGATAGAGACGATCCCTCTAGCCCAATGAGTGAGTCTAGCATATGAAGTGACAATCAACTAGACATCTTCCTAGGTTATAATTGAAAAGTAAAACGAAAGAGATGACCTACCTCATTCTTATGTTATTCTGATTTCCTTTCTTGAGGGCGTCGAACCGCTTGTGTCACGGACTTGTTCCTGCTTCTCTCAGTGCTTATGTACCTGCACAAGTGAGCAAGAGACAACAAAGCATGCCAAAACCCATAGAAAATCCAATAACAACCTACTTAACTGATCAAGGAATGCCAGGCTAATACATATATGAACATATATATTTTGGGAAGATGAACCAGCAGTTGTATATTATTTAAGGAATAAAGGGAATCTTACAACCATAGCCTTTTTGTGAAAAGCTCTTCTTGAGTGGTAATCCAAGTCCAAGCCAAGAAACTCTCCAAACACTCCTTCTCCAAGTCTAATGAATAGACTATAGGCATAATCTCAGCATATAGGTGCAAATGGACATAGGCCAACCATTTTGGAATGGGAGAAGAGGAATGTATAGGCTCGGAGTGGGATTTAGGACTTCTCCAAATATAGGATTAGGCCCACATCTCAAGGAGGTAGCTCATAGGGATAAGACAAAGAGGTCAAATTGGGAGGATTCAAACTCATCTATGTGAACCCACCTCCATCTCGCCGCTCTAGAAGCTTCTCATCATCTTTGGGAAAATTAACTTTTTGGGATCATAATGGGTATGTAAGGGAATAGAGTGATTCCATCGTGGGTCAAACACAGTGCAATAGGCAACCATCGCGTTTTGAGCCTCATAAGAGCGATGACCCTCATTTTAGGGTTTTAAGAGCTATTTCTTCAGGGAAAGCTCAAGACATTTTCCAAATGAAGTCTTAGGAGGGATCTGAGTTGTATACATGGATGAGTATAATGTATAATGGTCATGTTTTGGGAACTTCGAGGTATGTCATAAGGAAGTGCAGGAGGTGTGACAAAATACTATGTAACAATATGGTTTCCCATGAAGTTGTGCTAGCAGCCATATATTCTGCTTAAGCTAAGATCAGAGCTACAGATTTTTGTTTCCTATTGCACCACGAGGTCATCCCGATCCAATGTTGAAACAATACCTAGAGGTACTTTTCCGATCTACTAAACTTCCAGCCCAATCTACATCAGTAAACCCACTCAGTCTAATGTCATTACTTCTAGTGTACAATAGTCCATACTCGATTGTTCCTTGTATATATCTGAGAACATGTTTGGCTGATGCCCAATGCACCCTCTTAGGTTCCACCATGAACTAACTGAGGGTGTTGACAGCGTAACAAATGTCTACCTTGGTATTGACCAGATACATCAAGGACCCTGTGAGCTACCTGTATAAAGTGGGATCAACATCTTTGTCTTTTGATGCATCAATTTTCTTTAGTTGGTGTTCATTGGAGTAGCCATAGGCCTTCAGTCCCGCATCTTGAATCTCTTCGGGATTTCTGTATCATATCTCCCTTTTCTAAGGAAGATCTCACCCTTTTTCTCCCAAAATTCCAACCCTAGGAAATAATGCATTTGTCCTAAATCCTTCATGTCGAATTATGTGGCTAGATTCTTCTTACAATCCTCGATGAGCCTAAATGATCCTGTCAGGAAGAGATCGTCCACATATAATACTAGAACTAGAAGCTCATTCTCTACAACCAGATAGTAGAGATTGGGATCTGCATCGCTCTTGACAAACCCCATCTTCTGCAAGTAGCCATCAATTCGTCCATACCATGCTCTAGGCGCCTGTTTGAGCCCATATATGGCTTCCTTCAATCTGCATACACGAGTTTTCTTCTCATGTGTCTCAAAGCCTTTTGGTTGTTCAATGTATACTTCCTCTTCTATCACCCCGTTCAAGAATACCGTCTTGACATCCATCTGATGAATCTCCCACCCCATCTGTGTTGCAAGAGATATCATGGTTCTAATATATGTATACCTAGCTACTCGATTGAAGGTCTCTTCGTAGTCTATTCCTTCCTTCTGAGCATACCCCTTAGCCATCTACAGCGTATTTGATCTTGTAGATCCATCTCGAACCTACCACTGATTTGCCTTGAGGCCTAGGCACTACTTCTCAGACATCATTCACCATTATAGAGTTGTATTCCTCCACCATCGCATCCATCCAGACTTGATGTTGAATGGCCTCCTGAAAACTATAAGGTTCTCCAACTTGAACTACTTAGGCCTGATATCTGTTTGGATGTCTTCTCTCCCTTTTACTGTTCCTGGGTGCACCAATGAAATCTTCTGCATCCCGTAGAATCTGTCGGAGTTCCTGGCTCGTTCTTCCTCTGGTAGTAGGTGCATATGTTAGCTCTTCCTCTTCCTGTGATTCCTCCTATTCTAAAGGAGAAATTCTAGTACCGGATTCCGTTGGTTGAAGTGGTTTGACCAATGAATCATGTTTTGACTACTCCTCGGAAGGCATTTCTCAAGATTTTCTAAAGGCCCTATCCTTCATCAACTTCACATCTCGCCGAACTACTACCTTTCTGCTCCCTAGAAGATAGATTCTATATACCTTAGCATTCTCGCTATATCCCACAAGATATCCTTTCTTTGCAGTTTGATCTAACTTCTTCCTCTTCTCCTCGAGTATATGGAAATATGCTAAATCCAAAATATCCTGAAATGACTAACTTCAAGTGTCTTCCCGATGAAGACCTACTCTGGAGTAATCTTGCGCAATGCCCTATGAGGAGTTCTATTATGGACATAGATTGTTGTGTTGCATGAAGCCCACAGGAATTTTGGCATATCCTGATCATACATCATTGCCCTAGCTGCTTCCACAATAGTCATGTTCTTCCTTTCTGCTACTCCATTCTGCTCTAGATTGTAGGGAGTTATCCACTCTCTTCTGATTCCCTCCCTAGCGCAAAACTCGGTGAAGTCCTTGTTGACATATTCTTCACCATTGTCTAAGCGCAACACTTTTATTTTCTTTTCTGTCAGATTCTCCACTAGAGCCTTGAACTCTTTGAATCAACAGAAAACCTCATCCTTGGTTGTCAAAAAATAGATCCAAGTCTCCCTGGAATGGTCATCGATAAAGGTGATGAAGTATTTGACACCACTAAGAGATTTTGTGGACATCAGTCCACAGATATCTGAGTGTATCAATCCTAGTACACTCTTGGCCCTATTGTTACTTCTAGGAAACACTACTTTGGCATACTTACCTAGAGCACACCCTCTGCATACATCATCTTGTTCAGTACAAAGATATGGAACTCCTGTTATAGATTTTCTAAGAATTCTCAGAGCCCCATGGTGCAAATATTCCATCCTTCTGTGCCATAGTTAATTCAAATCCTTGTCTTCATTACTACCTATCAGTGCCATTGGTGATTCTAGCTGCAATATGTACAACCTGTTACTTCTGATTCCGATCTGTACCTTCTTTTTCCAACTCAGGTGTTTGACGTATACTTTCTCCTAAGTGAAGAAAACATCATAGCCCTTGCTTTGAAGTTTAGATACAAAACGTAAGTTCATCCCCAGTCCTGGCACATGCAGCACATTGGTATCTCAGAACCACTCTCTTGTTTATGTTTGAAAAACTATAGTACCCTTCCCTATTGGAGTACACTTTGCCTTATTCCCCATGGTGATCTAAAAATTCATTCTTTCCTCCTGATAATATGAGAAACTTTCTCAGATTCCTGTCATATGCCAGGAGGCTCCATTGTCTATATACCATACCCCCGATGATGCAAAGCTTTCTACGCAAGCAACTTCTTCTTCCAATCTGGAAGCGAGCATAAAGAAATCAAAATTTCTATCTCTTGTGCATTCTTTTGAAAATATGCACGAGTCTCCTTTTGTGGATGCCTCTGCATCACGCTCTTGACCCATAATTGATTTTCCCTTCTTGTCTTTGAATCTTTGCTCTGATACCATGTGAAAATTTATAAACAAAAATTCTATTACTGCAGCAACTGATTTATTTTACCTACTTATTTCTCAATAAGTTATTTATGAAATCCCTTTAGTAAATATTAAAATAAGTTCTACTGTAGATATCACACCATTAAACAGAAACAAATATATGCACAAGAATCAAACACATTAACATAGATATTTTTGGACAATTGTCCCCGAAAAACCCAACACAAGAACACTGATGTAGTAGAGGAGGGTTTTATTAATCTTCAGTAACAATCGCTTTTACAGAAAAAAATTGCATAGACACTGGGAGAAAACATATGAGACTTTTCTTTGATACTTTCTGACACCCTAGGGGACTTACTTTCCCTACTGCATCAACCTTGCGTCATTTTGCATGGCTCTGCGTTGCTTTATCCTTCTCTACGTCATCCACTGGGTCTCTATGATTTGTGTCTCCCTCTACGCTATCTCTTAGAGTCCCTGTGTCACCTCTTCTGAGCTCACAGACTACTGCTATTCACCCCCTCTTCCTCCACCCTGCAACTCTCCCTCTGAAATCGATTTCACTCTCTCTTAGAATTGATTTTCCTTGGGATATTGAGTATCTACTGGTGTGTCTCCAAATGACCCTCAAGTCTTCTCTTATACTTTTCCTGTTGATGAATCAACGACCAATATTAAGTCTCTAATCAACAGCTAAGATTAAAAAAAACTTGATCCTTGTCTCTTAGAAGCTTCTCATCCTTATCTTTATTAATACCCATTAATATTTTTATTTTCCTAAGTTTAGACTTAGGAGCCCATTAAAAATATTAATTATTTTAATAACTCCTCATCCGGATGGAATTTCTCAAAATGACTTCTGGGTCTTGGAGATCTTATGTTCTCTAGACTCTCCACCAATTTTCATGGCTATAGCACATCCGATGCTACCACAAATCTACAGAGGTGTGATCCTCTCGATTCCCTTGTTGCTAATGCAGGTATCACATCCTTTTATCTGAGGGTTGAGAAAATGTGCATATGTGTATATTTGTATATTATTGTAAATACTATATTGAGTTGTGTTCATAAATCTCCATAGGCAATATGATTATTTGCGGGTTGATGCAAATGTATGAGTATATATGTGGTTGTTATTGTAAATACCATAATGAGTTGTGTTATAAAGCTCCAGTAAACAGTATGTTTGTCATGTTTCAACAGTGGTCATTGTAAGCATTGCAACGAGTTGTGTTATAAATCTCCACAAGCATTATGTTTTGGTTTTCAGTGGTCTTTTTAGTTATAAGTGTCATAGAACACTGAGGACGGTGTTCCCCCAAGGGGGGAGGTTCTGTAACAACCTTGGTTGATTTTCCATGTAAAATATATAAGACCACGGTCATGGGAGACGTATTCCAAGTTGAGTGGTGGGAAAAACATCCTAGTGGGTGTTCATTTTGGATAATTAATGGTTTTGGATAATTAATGGTTATGGAAATTGGCAAAGGAAAAGAGGAATTTATTGACCATTTTATTTATGAAAATAATGGAAAATAGGAGAAAAAGGAGGTGAAAGGTCACACATTTGCATGAGAAGGAAAATGAAGAAATTAGAGGCCTTAATGATAAAAAGGATTCTAAGGATTAGTTCATGGTTTTCGTTAGTTGGAATTTTGCCAGTTCAATTTTGGAGCTCTCTCTTTATTCTATCTCTCACACTCTTACACACTTAGAGTAATCTTGGAGCACTTTGGCGTACATTGGATTTGGAGAAAGGAGGCAAAGGAAAGTGAGAAAGTTCAAGGGAACAATGGGATCAGTGACTACAACTGGATTTATTTTCAAGTATCGACTTGTATGTATGGTTTCCTTGCTAGTTTTGGCATGCACGGTATATGCTTGTGGTTTCTTGGTTATGAGATGTCATTGACATGGAGGATTTCCTAGATCAATAATGATTTTGTCTAGCCTTTCCGTTTCCTGGATAGCCATGATGTTGTGGGTTTTCCTAATATTTTTTCTAATTGTTTCTCATGTTCCTTATGGTTGTGGGTTGAGTTACTAGTTCTTGGAGCCTTGGTTGGAAAAACACTCTGGAAACCCTGGAATAACTTGGGTTGAGTTATTAGTCCTGGAAGCCTTGATTGGACAAATATCCTGGATCCCTTAGTGGGTTGAGTTAATAGTCTCGGAACCTTTGTTAGACAAACACTCTAAAGCCATGTGGCAACTGTGGGTTGAGTCACTAGTCTTGTAGCCAAGTTGGAACAAACACTCTGGAGCCCTAAACAGCTTGGGTCAACACTGATCTAATGATGGTTAGTGATTTTCGACCGTGACATGGAATTACTGGTTGAGGATTGAGGTGGTTTCACCTCTGGCAGCCCTAGTTTGGTTTTGTTTTGGTTATTCATGAGATCCCATATTCATTCTTGGAATATGGCACTGGGGTGATTGGCTGAAAGAAAGATTTGGCTCAGGCCAATCTATGGTCGGGTGGTACGTGGAAGTCCCTGACTTGGTTGGCATTTTCATATTTTAATAAGAGGTATTTTCTATTGTGATATATGAGCATATGTATTGATTATGATGGTGATATTATGGCTGAGATTCCATGGTTCATATGTCGGTTATTTGCTAGCTTCTATGTTGGTCATTTTCTAGTTATATGATGGTTATATGATGTATAATGTCTATGGCTCTTGAAATGTTTGATGAATATATGAATGATTGATTAATGCATGGACTAACAAATTTTATTGCAACTATTATGAGAGGGAATTATACCTTCTGGGTGAAACTCAGATAATTTTCATACCCCTATGTTCAGATACACATTCATGACCTGTAGACATATTTGACGAAATGTCTATCATGGTTAGGCTTGGTTAGGTCAAGTCCTTAATTAATTTTTGTGTTAGAGACTTTTTCTTTGTGTCATTTATTATTTTGGAAAGTTTCATCAAGTTCTAGGCAGTGATCTGGAGTCTAGCCCTGAAAAGGTGGCACATATCTCACAGTTGTAGGCTCATAACTGGGAAATTTGGACTATAATCGCTCCCTTACAGGCTTATACATGCGAATCGATTCCAACAGTCACATGGATGCAGGCTTGCGCATTCGACCGGGAGTTCGTGTTAGTGAAAAAGCAATCTGACTCAGGGCTTGGGCTCCTGGAAGGGTGGTGTATCTCTTGGGGGTCGTGTAGCGCCTGAGGAAGGTCATTGAAGTTTCGCCTTATCAATTCCACTTCCTTAATTGTACTTAGGAGGTTGAATCATATCATAGTAACTCCTCGTCACATATTTACTCTGGTGGATCGGTGAACTTGGGTAAGTGTGGGAGGATGGTGTTACAATTTATACCATAGCTATCATCGTTTCGAACTATTTTAGGATGATCACTTTCCCTCACCAGAGGCGCATCGTGGCCATCAATCAAATTACATTTTTTTTCCAATAATTCTTAGACTACTTGAAGCATCCCTCTTGTGGGCGAATCCCCACTATATTATCAACATATCGGAGTACGATTTCTTAAAGGTTTCTCTTTGATGGGAACTTTTTCCCTTCCTCCTCTTGAAATTCCAAATCTTGTTGCCTTCATCAATACGATATCTTCTTGTACTATTCCATCCAATCCTTGGGTAGTTCCAATTACTTATAATGTTGATACATTTGGTGACCGCATGTCGCTCAGTCCCGTTGAGCTTGGATATGAAGATATTTATTCGGTCTGTTTGACACATTTTGATTTCCCCTCCTTGATAGATTATGTCGATCATTCCAGAGATTATGGTTCATATTTTGATACTTTCTCTAGTACATTATCTACTGATGAAAGCATTATGGAAATCATGATGCAGATGATGCATCCTGGGACGATAATCATTATTGTTCCTCCTTACCTGCAACCTTTGAGGATAATCTTGGAGATATTTATTCACTCAATATTGTTGATATAACTATAGAGTACTTATTGTTATGAGAAAAAACCTGAGGAAAAATTATCGAATATTGAATAAATTGTTCCTCTTGATATTTTGATTAAACCTGGTATTGTTGAAAATGTACACATTGGTGCATCTTGTTTTCCTTATGTGGTCAAGATCTATAAAGCCCCTTTTCTAGGAATTCAGAGACGTTTTCGCCTAGAGATATGAAGAGATGTCAGGTATTAATCCAAATATTGTTGTACATGAGATCAAAACGTATTTGTATTATAATCCAGTTCGACAACGCTTACATTCGTTTCATTCTAAGAAAGCTTCTACAATTAAAGCAGAGGTTGAAAAATTTCTACAAGCTGGTTTCGTTTACCCAATTCCTCTAATTGATTGGGTCTTGAACACTATTCCTATAATGAAGAAACAAGGTACTATTTTTGTTTGTGTCGATTATTGGGATACCAATCGTGCTTGCCATAAGGAAAAATATTCTACCTCGTTTATCGATCAAATTGTTAATGATTATTCTGGAAGCGAAGTTTTTTCATTTATGGATGGTTTTTCTCAACCAAATCAACATACTCCCATCGAACCAACATAAAACTACATTATCTATCCATGGGCCACACTTTCCTATCAAAATCTCCCTTTCGGTTTGAAAAATGCCGATGCAAATTTCCAGAGGGATATGAATTATGCCTTCCATGATATTAAGCACATTGTACAACCCTATTTGGACAATTTACCTGCCCATTCAAAACATCGTGAGGATCATCTGATGCATCTCAGGGCTATTTTATTATGTTGTCAGCATTATAATATCAGGATAAATCCGCACAAATGTGTGTTATGTGTTCAATCTGGTAGGCTTCTCAACTTCGTTGTGTCAAAGCAAGGAATTCATATTGATCCACTTAAAGTGCAAGTGATCCTTGATTTACCTGTGCCTTCCTCGCTTGTTCAGTTACAATGCCTCCAAGGGAAGGTTAAATTTCTGCTGAGATTTGTTCCCAAATATGGTGAGTTGACCAAAGAATTTACTTAATTGTTGAAGAAATGGGTTCCCTTCCATTGGGATGATATTGCCCTATTGTAGGCTCGTAATGTCTACCTCAACATTATAAGGGAATCCACCCAGTCGGGAACTTAGAACATATCCTTTTCCATTTGGAATGATGGTTCCAACCGGTTAAACTATGTCTAGTTACCTTCTCTTTATCTTTATTGGCTTAAAGTAAGCATTTTTCTTACCAATAAAGAAGATCCATCATATCAACCCTCTTGCTGAGCTTAGGCAAGAAAGTGATCCTTAAGATGATATAGGGTTCAACCAAGCCACAACTAAAGTTTGTCGATTTGATAAGAGGATTTCTAGAAATGTAATGATTAATATAAATGCAAACTAATCCTATAATATAAGCAAAAGGAAATAAATCCTAAGCCTATCTCGATCAGGAAGATGTAGATCTAACCCAACCGAGAGCAAAGTAATTAAATGATTGGGATTTAAATATGCCTAGCTTATAATGAATATCAAGCTAACGAAGTAGCTCAATTAACTGATATTATGAATACCAAAACACATTATGTTTAGAGATCTATTAACATGAATGATTAATCATTAACACTAGGAAGTAATTCACATAATGCTAATAATCATTAAACTATTAACAACGAATGATGAACCAATAACATTAGAAAATAGTTCACATAATGTTACTAGTAATTAAATCAGGATTAAATGGCAGATTTTTGAGTAAATAGTTACTCATAAATCTGGTTTCAATGCATAAGAGAAAAAGACAAAATTGATAACAGAATCATGAGAGGAACAGATTAGATAGCTAATCCATAAGAAAGGGATTCATATCGACAGAAGTGCACAATATATAAATCCAATAACATAATTCTGCTATCAAAAGAAATGAAATATGTATTAAAAATAATAGTATTAAAAACAAAGATTTATTAAACCCAGTCTCCTGCTATGTTATTTAAATATGATCTCCTACAATCTCCTCCAAAGCATAAACTTTGTTGCTAAAAACAAGAGTTATAATAGTGCAAACTCTACCTCTCATACATAGTTTAAAATGAAAAGAGACAAAACCCAATAATTCCCAGATCTGAGATTGATCCTCTCTACCTACAACACGAAACCCTATTAAAATAGTGTTTTAAGAATTCCACAATTGTAGAGAAGAGAAGCCTCTCATTCTCCATTCTATAAACTATTATTTATAATTACAAAAATTAATTCCAAATAGGAGAATTGTTGAA
The DNA here is from genome assembly GCA_000404065.3 of Pinus taeda. Classification (NCBI taxonomy): domain Eukaryota; kingdom Viridiplantae; phylum Streptophyta; class Pinopsida; order Pinales; family Pinaceae; genus Pinus; species Pinus taeda. Next base: position 233,587 of record APFE031088588.1, on the reverse strand, counting down.
GAATAATTCTGCTCCAACAATTTTCATTAGTCCAAATTATTTTTCTTCTATTGCTGGAGCAATTCCATTGACTAAAATCTTCTCTTCCTCATCTCCTCAACTGTTCTCCTACCAAAATCAATCAAAATTCAATTAAAATGCAAATTTAAATAAATAAAATATCAAATTTAAAATATAAAATATCTCCAATCAAATTTTAATTAAATAAATAGATAAAAGGAAATCTAAAAATTGTATTGATCCTCGTAAATATCTTATTGGTCAATAACATAGTCAAATGGATCTGCACTCAGCATAGACTATGAGCAAATGAAAATGCAAAAAATTAAACTCAGAAAATTAATTTTGTCTAGAAATTCGGAGCTTGATCTTCTGCTAGATTTAAAATCATTAAATGAATGAATCTAGTCATGCAACCAGTTCAAAAATATTCTCCATGATTTTATCTATCTAACGAGTCGTCCTGGGCCTTATTTGGACAAGTAAAACTCAACTTATGAGCTTCCAAAGTTAAAGTGTCAAAATTGCTAGAATTCTAGAAAATTTATTGCCCTTGCCGAAATTAGGAAATTTTAATTAAAATATAATTCTAAATTAAATTAACAATTATTGCTTAATTAATTATAATTTAATTATAATTACAAAATTAAATTAAATTAATTACATACAATTTAAAACAAAATTATATTAAAAGTTTAATGAATTAAAAATTAATTATAATTATATTAAAATTAAAATTAAAATAGATTAAAATTACAATTAATATATTAATATTATAATTTTCAATATAATATAATTATAATTATAAATCATTTAAAAAATGTTGACAAGTGGTTTTGGATCCATTATACATGGATCAAATAAAAAAAAAAACGAAGTGGCTTTGGATGCATGGTGGATTGAATAATTAGAGACTCTTTTAATATGGAAGAGGGAAGGGCTTAATGTGAGGGAGGTATAAGAGACATTCGATAAAATTTAAATAACCTCGCATATATGTCGGATTCTAGATATTGGGAGTTTTAAAATGAGATGTGCTGACAAAAAAAACAATGTTCGATATTTTGACATCAGAACTTTTAATATTAGGTAATTTTTTAAAAATTGGGGTTTTTCATCGGGACTTTTGTAAAGGAAGGGAGGAGGTGAGGTGAAGTGAGGATCACTTGGAGTGGAACTCCTCCATTATAAACTACAACCACTTTGGTAATTAAAAATCCTACAAAACGAACTACTACTACTTTGCAATTTTGAGATTTCGAGTCTCGTAATTTCTTATAACGTTAGGAATAATAATCAATTACCGAGATCCTGAAAACACATAATTTTAATTGTTCTACAATTTGGCTTATCGATTTTGTAGGACCGTTAGTGAAAAATGAAAAAATAGTAAAATTAACTAGGAATTAATATTTACAATGAATTACTAATTTATTTACAAAAATTAAAATAATATACGTTTTGTACATTTTATTTTAACCCAAGTATTAAAAAATATCGAACTTCAAGGGAACACAATTTGCAAACCATGTAACTAAATGACATGAAACAAGTACAGATAGAAATCCAAATAAAAGTCAAACTCAATGAAGTAATCAAATAATAAATCCAATGAAAACGAAAAATTGGCAAAATTGTAGGACACTTAACCAAAATAAAATATAAAAAAAGTGATTTAACCAAAAAATTACGAAAAAGGTCCCCATTATTTGATATAAATAAGTAAAAAATGAAGGTGTTGATTTTTCACTACAACACTGACGATACACTAGGAAGAACCAATTATCTTTAGTTAAAGATAATGTACTTTAATTTACCTAAAGGTTAAAAGTAATGAAGTTCATGAAACCGTCTAATTGTAAATCATTTCCATGGGTCCCACATAAATAGATTAAGCAATATGAGTTTGAAAAGATAAGTACTCAAAGAAGACTTGAGTAAAAATCATGAATCCAATTTTTGGGAAAAAAATTATTTTAAAATTACCTCATATGAGAAATAGAAGAACGTACAGATAAGAGTTTTTTATAAAACATATATCCATTGCTATGAATGGTCTCTGACATCGTTTCGCTGCCAGTGAGCCTGAACTGTACCCTGGCGAAGTTGTTTTTTATGCCATACAAGCATAGCCCCACTGCTAGTGAGTATCCATAGCCCCAATGGGTTTACTTGTATTTCCATGCTTTCCTCTTTTAATCACCCTTTTGATAAGCGCATTTGCGAGCTTTTAGTTTATGATGTCCCTGAGTGAAAGAGGTGGGATGGTAATAGAGACTTATGTTAATGGATATAATACTTTCATGATGTTGACTCCAAATTATTTTCCCACGATTATCAAGCAGAAGTTTTATAAAGTGGAGGGGTGCGAGGGATCCATTAAGTTGAACTCAGATCAGTTCTTTCCTTGAAAATGTGAACCATATCACTTAGAAAAGATGCGTGTTCCTCCATGAAAAATACTTTAAAGCAATAAGGCTTCATAATCCCATAAAGATATACGTTTAATGATAAATAAAATTCATTGAAATAGACAAAGTAAAGATTTCCCATGTATGCCAACCATTGTTGGGTGAGGAAAATGCCTTCCACATAAATCATGTCGGAGTCATCAAAATCAAGCCAAAACCAAAAGCAAAAGGAAAATGATTCCAAACTGAATTGAAAAAGAAATCAACAAACTAAAAAAATGTAAAAATGAAGAAAGTGAAAGATGAAAGAAAAATCCAAATTTAAAGAACCCACTTCAAAAAGTTTTAACTATAAAATGTGTCTCAACAAACAAATAAAAGAAGAAAATCATATATGTGTTCATCTTATGTTGAGAATCCAATAAATTTTATCTTGTGAGTTATAAGTGATTAGGCTTCTGAATAGCAATGATGAGAGATAATAAGCTAAACGAGGAGCCTTTTCCCGCTGCAAAGTTTCTTGTTTCAAAGCAAAACCTGTATAAAAGCATCTCAACCATTTTCTAATAAAATGAATGCTTAATAAACATATTAAAGGTTATGAAACTCCCTGGGGTAGCTAATTTGATGAGGATCATTAGTGCTTCTCCCAAAAACTTGAAATCAAACCAAACAAAGGAGAATGAGCTCCAAATCTGATCTGGTAGAGGTGTGAAAAAGTTTATGATGAGTTGCAAAATATATTTGTATATCAACAAAAGCTTAAAAACAAATATGAAACTTACCATTGGATAATTTCATTTAATCTTACTTGGGAGATATCATTTTCTCCAACAAAAGATAACGTCTTCTTTTAATTATAACTAAAAGCATGAAGAAGTTAAATTTTCTGAAACCTTGTTGACCCGAAATCATCATTTATTAAATCTAAACTAAAGCAAGTAGTATTGGAAGAAAATAATGATTCATGTTCAAGGAATCATAAGTGAACCAAATCCACAAAAATGAGAGTGAATATTTTCTTTTGCAGCGATGATTGTTCTCTTAATATTTCAAATTTCATATTCACTCATTGATTCTCATAGAATTTCAAAATTCAAGACCAAAGTTTACATAGTATATCTCCTTTACATTATTAACGAAAACCATCGAAGCATTATCAGAGGTCTTTCTATGCCATCAGATATATTTTAATTACATCATATCAGAGGTTTCAATGTCATCGGAGATTAGAGATATTAAGATATCGTAACATTTTCAAAGGAGCCTCGAGGTGACAAGAACTTCAAGGTCCGATAAGATTATGTGATCAAATGAGTTAAGGTATCAGACATCGGAGGGGATAGACATATCATAGGACTTATGGAATAAAACTTACGATATTTACACATTTCAATATTGTACGGACCTTTTATTATTTGATATTTGAATGTTTTCAGCGTAAATTCTTTTCCGAAGTTTAATTTATTTCACTTCCGATATCAAAAGTCTCAATAAATATTTCTTGTATATATTTATAAATGAGAGTTCCGATAAAAGGAAACTCGGAATTAATATTGGCTAAAAATATAATATTTGGACTCAGATATGATAATAGTTCAAGATGACTTCTATGAGATTCTAAGATCAAGGATTTTCAGCAAATAAAATAAAATAGGATTTGCATATCTCAGAGAAATGCCTCAGAAAGTGTTTTGAAATGGTTATGATATAACATAAACCCAAGAATCCGATATCGGAAAGTGAACCACAGAAAGTTGGGATTCTGATAATTACCAGATAGAGGCCCTGAATCAATTCAGAAGAAAATTGTGACAGAAGGGGATGTAAAATAAGTGAGCGTAATGGAAAAGTTTTTTAATTCAGCCGACACATGTGTTATTCAGAACAGGTATAGATAAAGTCATGGATAAGATTATTTGTCGCAAGCATTTTGTGCAATTTTTCCTCTATTTGTAGCAAATTTGAGCAATAAAGAGTCTAAGCATTTCATTTCAGTTGCATCAATGAGAGGCAAAATATGATTTTTGACTCATATTTATAAATGTGCGAAGAAATGAAAGTATGAATAGAAGTAAAACTAAAAAATACCCAAATTTTAATGAAACAACAAATATTTCCCTAGACATGTTGCAAATTAGAAAGGGTTGGCTGCTTGCTTATCTCAAGTCTCCAAAATTAAGCCTATGAAGACTTGCAAAAGAAACAAAACAGAAATAAGAAGTAAACTATGAAAAAAAAAACTAACAACAGATGAAGATGAACTTGTTAATGCATACTTGGAAGAATATTGAATGTAAGTTTACCTCATGAATCTTCAAGTTCTCCCATGCATTTCTCAAAATTCGCATATGTTCAATATCATCTACTTATTCAATCTAAAATTCTAAGTAATGAACTTTCAAATTGCATCCACTTCAAATTTACATCAGAAGACAAGAGTGGTGAAAATGAGTTTTTTAGAAATACTTGTGAATCAAAAATTTCCAAACCATAACAATTCCTTGGAATTTCTTCATATATGATTTTATCACAAGAACATTTTTAACAATGTGATGAATTTTTTCAAAAACAAGACAATAAAGCGCTTCACAAGTGTGTATGATACGACTACATAAGAGCTTCTGATATGTTCTAGGCGAATTTGCTAGAAGATGAAAGGGGATGCCAAGAAAAACTCGAATTCATTACTTGCTTATTAAAAAACTACAATAATGAAATAAATGAAAAGAAAAAAGGAATTTGTCTAAATTAATCTATCTCTAATTCTAACTGAATGAAAGGAAACATGATTGGGTATAATCATACTTCCAATGTAACCATTCTCTCATTCTAACTCTTGCATGTATGTACATGTCAAACATTAGTAACAAGAATATAGTTAAATGAACAAAAATAAATTTGAATATAGCATGTACACTAATTGTTAATATATGATCAACAAATAAATGAAGGCTTCTGAAGAACTGCACTGCTGCTGCGAAACCGTGACCTAGTCGTGCCCCTGCTTCCCGCACTGCCTCTTGCAGCAGCCCTACCTGGTAGCCTGCTACTGTCAGGCTTCCTTCCTTCCCTCTGGCCTCCTGCTGGTGGGCTCCTTTCGTGCTGACCTCTCTCGTCCAAAGCTTGGCAGCCTTCTGCTGATAAGCTTCCCTCTGCCAAATGTCTCATCAGCCGGGGGATGGCTCTTCTTCTCCAGATGGTGACCCAAACCAGGAAGCAACTTTCACCTCCTTAATAGCTAATTAGGGAGTCCCAAAAGCCAAACCAGTTGCAAGTAAATTTGTTAAAAAACTTGATGAAATTCCTGAAATAGCCTTACCTCCCACTCTTCCTTGGAAAGCATCCATTTCTCTGGCTGAACGGGGACTGGTTGGGCAGTTCACAGGTCTATGGCCCTCCCCTAGAGCAGTTAAAAAATGGGTGGAGAGAAACTGGAGCGCCAATATACAAGGGAAAATTGCGATCAGGTTCTCTGGAAGGGGATATTACATAAATTTTTATTCGAATCTAAAGAAGATAGGAACCTTATCTTTAGGAACGGACCCTACTTCATGGATTTGCGAGGCCTATACTTGAACAGGTGGTCTCCGGAATTTGACCCCAAGATGGACATACCAAACGCAGTACCGGTTTGGGTTAGGTTGCCGCATCTCCCACTTCACTGCTGGGGCGACGATTCAGTCAAAGCAATAGGGAATGTTGTGGGTAAGTATATTGACAGATGTGAACCAAAAGACAACATGCATGCTTGCGCAAGGATCTGCGTGGAAGTAGACTTGGGAAAAGGGCTCCTGGAGGCAATCAAACTTGGGGTGGATCAGTGCACGCACATCCAGCAGGTGGACTACAAGCAAATCCCCTTCAAATGCAAGGTATGTCACGAGTATGGTCATTTCGCTAATAGATGTAGTAAGCTTAAGGATGTCAAGACAACTGAGAATGCAGAAACCCAAGAAAATAACTAGGAACAAGTGAAAAGGAAGAAAACTAGTAATAAACAAAATACCCAGAACCCTCCTCAATCAAATGAACACACTGCTACTTCCTCTCACCCCCTCATCGTCCCTACTCCTCCAGTTGATCCTTCTCCTAATCCCTTCGAACTTCCTGAAGATGACCCCCCATCTCCTCACTCCCCTCCCCAGCCAAATGCTAATGCCAGTGCTTCCTCCCCTCCCCCCAGATTCTCACCTCCCCCCCTTCAATTGATAGAATCTTCACCAAAAACAAAATCAAAGAAACAACCAATACTCTGGAACAGCCAAAAAAAGTCGGGAGGAAATCTAACAAGGAACTCAGAGATGAGGCTGTAGCAAAGGACATGGCTATCAGAACTCAACAGCCTATGGACACCTTCTTGGGCAAACAGAAAGGGAGTGTGGAAAAAACGCAGCCAAAGGAAAAGGTGAGGAACCACCATAAACCAAGTAAATAATAATCTTGGTCTCTTGGAACAGCAGGGTGTTGGGTTTTGCTTTAAAACTCAACGCAACAAGAAATTTGATAAAGCAGGAACAACAGGATGTGTTAATAATCCAAGAGACCAAAATTAATAACCGAGAATTTCAAAATTTGATAGCAACTCAAAAAAGCTATGAAGGAATAGCAACAAATTCAAATGGGGCATCAGGAGGCATTAGAACGTTGTGGAATAAATGGAACTGGAAAATAATCAGCCAAAAACTCAACAACAGCTAGGTGAGGACAGATCTAATGAAGAAAAATACAAATATCACATATACGGTGATAAATATATACTCTTTGAATCATTATAGAGATAAAGCCTTATGTTGGGAGTCTCTAAAAGAAGAGGTACAAGACGCCCAGATTGACAATCTAATAATGGGTGGGGATCTAAATCTGATCCGGAACATAGAGGAAAAGCTGGGAGGTAGATTCATAGGAGATCGGTCAAGAGCTGCCTTGGAGGACATTATTGTTGATCATAATTTGCTAGATATCCATCCCAACAACGAAAAATTCACATGGAGCAACAAAAGAATGGGCATTCATAACATAAAAGAAAGGCTTGATAGAATCTTGATCCAGGAGGATATTGCAGCAAATTTTTCGTCCATAAAGAGCAAAATCATGCATGCCTCAGCCTCCGATCACAAGCCAGTTGTGCTCATTTTGGACAAATGGGAAAATTAGGGTCCGATCCCATTTAAGTACAACAAAATTTGGGATAGCAAGGATAGCTTCAGGAATTTGATCAAAAAGAGTTGGGAAGAAGAGGTGTTGGGCTCCCCACAGTATGTATGGGAGACTAAGCTTTAAAATGTAAGGGAAAAAATTAAAATGTGGGCCAAAGAAGAAGTTGTAAGAGACAAGAATCGGAAATTAGAATTGCAAGACAAGTTGGAGAAATGGAACAAGGAAAGGAAAGTCAGCAAGTCACTGAACAAGATAAAGCCCAAGAAGCAGAACTATTCGTGGTTCTATATCAGCAAAATAGAAATGAAGAGGAGGAACTTAGACAAAAATCCAGATGTCTTTGGATCCAAGTTGGGGACAAGAACACATGAAATCCATGTGGCAGGGCAAGAAATCAAGGGGAAAGAGGAAATAAAAGAAGCAGTGTTTCACCACTTTAAACCCCTCCTCACAGTCGAGGAACAACAAGTGGACAATGCTGATTTTCTTCATCAAATTAGCAACAAAGTCAGTGATCAGCAAAATAGTGAGCTCGAGAAGGAGGTAACAGTGGAAGAAATAAGGGAAGCTGTTTGGAGCATGCATCCGGAAAAAGCTCTAGGCCCCGACGGATTCACCATCGCCTTCTTTAAAAGCCATTGGGAGACAATCCAAAAAGATCTGGTACGTATGATCAAGAATGTTTTCAAAAAGCATAAAGTGGGGGAAAATACAAAGACTTCACACCTGGATCTTATCCCCAAGGAGCCAAATCTAGTCTCTTTTGAAAGATTCAGGCTAATTTCTCTATGCAACTCTTCATATAAAATCATTACGAAGATTTTGGCAAACCGTTTAAAAAAAATCCTTCCTTGTATCATTTCAGAAAACCAAGGGGTCGTCCCAAAAAGCAAATAACTAACAATGTAATTCTCATTCAAGAAGTCATACACAGCAGTGTCCAAAACAATGAAAGAGGAATGGTTATAAAATTGCATATGGCTAACGCTTTTGACCGTGTTTGCTATTGTTTTCTTGCTGCAGTCTTACAAAAGTTTGGCATTTCAGACAAGTTCATTAGGATCATTGAAGCATGTATTTCCAACCCATGGATCGCACCTCTAATTAATGGATGGCCCTGCAGATACTTTCGCAGCTCAAGAGGACTGAGGCAGGGATGCCTGCTCTCTCCTTTTCTGTACATAATTATGGCATAAACTTTGAGCATTCAGCTGGAAAATTAGCGTCTGAGAAGAGAGATTACAGGTATAAGAATTGCTCGAGGTGTTAAAGAAATTAATCACTCTCTCTTCGCCGACGACACCTTTTTGATTGGGGGAGCATCCAATATAATTGCTAGAAGGTTCAAAAAGGTGTTAGATGACTTTCTAGCTGTCTCTAGAGGTCTTTTGAACAACAAAAAATGCAGAATATACACCTGGAATGTGCCAAACAACATCATGCAAAGGATTTCCCAAATTCTGGAAATCCCAATTCAGCAAAATTGGAGCCACTTCATATATTTGGGTTTCCCATTAGCCAAAGAAGGGATTAAGACAGAGACTTGGAACAGACAAATTGAGAAAGTAAGAGGGAAAATCCAAAGCTGGTGAATGATGTGGTTAAACTTGGTTGGTAGAACTATCTTAATCAAAGCACTCCTTTCAGCATTGCCTATCTATCAGTTTGCTTTAATTTTGGATCCTGCTAGCATACATAAACAAATGAAGCTCATCATCAAAGGCTTCCTTTGGCAAGGGGGGAGACAAGACTCCAAGAAGTTCAGCTTGGTTTAGTGGGATCAAGTCACCCTTCCTTTTGAATATGGAGGCATCTCTATCTGTCTCCCAATTTTAACAAACAAAGCTCTTGGTATAAAATTAGTCTGGCGCATGCTTATTGGTCAGGATCAGTGGTGGGGAGAAGCCTTGGCTAGTAAATACCTCAACGGCCAGAGGTATTTGCTAATTAATGGGTTGATCTCGGACCGCCCTTGTACTAGAATATGGAGACTTATCAAAAAATACACCCCCCACATAAAATATCATCTCTCAAAGAATCCTGGAAATAGAGAAAACACCTCCATCTGGAACGACAGAATCATGGGAGCAGCCCCATTAAAAGGGCACCACAATTTGAATGACCTTCATGAACGGATGGAGGAGAAGGGCATATCTTCCTTATTCTCGATTTTAGAGTGGAACCAAGATAGATGGATAGCTTGGAAAAGAACAACTCTTCCAAATCGCCTTGCTGATTAGTGGGAAGAATTGAAGGCACTTCTAAATGGCTCAGCTCCGATAAACAAACAGAACAAGGATACTTATATTTGGGATCCCAGTCGAGGAGACTACTCTGTCAAATCTGGATACAACTTCCTCCGCAATTATAACAAACTCGATAAGTGGAACCTCTGGACTGCTGTGTGGAAGAATGCTTGCCTTCCTAAAGTCAAGTTCTTCGTTTGGACACTATTAAAAGGGAGAATTATTACTGCTGAGAATTTGAGGAAAAAGGGCATCCACGGGCTGTCAATGTGTGTTCTTTGCCTTGCTGAAGAAGAGAGCTCCCAGCATCTCTTCTTGAATTTCCACATAGCGAGACAGTGCTGGAAACAGGTTATCTGCCCCCTTGAAATGAATATTGATTCAATTGTGCAGCTGTCTTCATTATTCAAAAATTGGGCGCACAACTATCCTCATGCAAAGCAAAATAAGGTAGCCATCCTAAGTGTTTGGAAGTGCCTTCCCTCCACACTTTGCTGGCACATATGGCTTGCCAGGAATAAGTGCATCTTCAAGGGAAAAAAAGCCAAGTACAGGGACCATTCTTGCCAAAACTTGGGCTCAAATAGCAGAAATGATCAACGATAAAAGTATGCCTCCCCCTGAACAAACCAACTAGACACAGGGAGAAAAAGAGTGGTACAATAAAATCCCTCTGGATGGCCTAGCCAGAAATTATATTCCAAAGAATGTCGGAAATAAACAAGCAAATTGGAAGTTGCGGGGAAATGAAAGGGAAATAGAGGAATGGATCAAAAACCAAAAAAACTTCAAACTCTTCTTTGATGGAGCTTCAAAGAACAACCCCAGAAGAGCTGGGGCGGGTGGACTAATCCGTGATCAGCAAGGTGAAATAATTTCAACATTCGAGTGGGGGCTTGGGACTCTGTCAAACAATAGAGCAGAGGCTTATGGCTTGTTAATGGGAACCATCCTCCTCACAAAGCTCCAAGTCAAAGATCCCATTATTATAGGAGACTCTGCTATTATAATAGCAGCAATGGACTCTGGAAGAGACTTTAAAAACTTAGCCTTGAATAAAATAAAGCAGAGAATCAATGAAAATATCACCCTGTTAGGGAAAGTGGTCTATAAATATGTGCTAATAGTTCATAACCAGGCAGCAGATGCATTAGCCAACAAGGCGGTGGACAGAGAGGTTGGAACAACAAAAGAAAATAATGTTGTCTACGAAAATTCAATTCCATAACCAGTCTGTAGGGGTGATATGGCCCATAACAAAGGGAAAACACTGGGAAATTCATCACTCATGGGAAAAAAGGAAGCGCAGTACTATTCAGCACCAAATTTCGAATTTCAAGCAGATGACAGTTACAAATATCAAAGGAAATCCGCCTAGAGCAAAGCGGAAAATCATTCTCGTTCAGAGCAGTAGACAAAGGATCTGCATGAATAAAAAATATCGTCCCCACGACAAGACAGAAGTGGGAAACAGTCTTTTCAAGTGCAGGGGAATCAACTTTGACACAGATCGCAAGGTTTCAGCTATCAGAAGGAATCACGAGGAATTTCCCATCAACTTTTATAAGAAGCATCCAGGGATAAGGTTGCCTCATAAGAAGAAGTCCCTCAGTAGCGTGTGAAAAACTGGCTGTAGTGTTTGCTTCTGGAGGTGTCCGAGGAGCATTAGCTTCTCCTCTTCTCACTTGCGCGTCAGTAGAGGTATTGTTGTCTCAAATATTTGTCTCTGTAATTTTTATGCTAACGCCCGGCTTGTCATTATGGTTCAGCTAACGCTCAGGGCTTTCCAAGCTTTTTCAGTGGAGACTATCTGTTCCACGTTGTTTATTACCTCCCCTCGCCTCTAGATCTTCCCTTATCCTCTCTGTTCTTTCCTCCCTCATCGTCAAAAGTATCTGTCCCCTCTATCAGACTAATCCTTCCCCGCTGTTTAACCTTTTCTCCCAAAAGCCCTCTCTCCTTCGAGCATCTGTATCATCCAGCCTTTAGCATAGATCTACTTCCCAAGCATTATTTGATCTGCAGGAGACTTCTGTCCAAAGGGATAATTTCAGACAATACCTTTAGAATAGTTGCCTTCTGCCCTCTCACATTCAGAAGACCCCAGGCTCAGAACCGTAACGAGGATAAGAAGAGTCCCCCCCTGCTTCCATCATGTCTGGCAACCCTTTGGATTAGATCGAGAGAAATAGCAACTGTGCACTCTGCAAGGCACATTGCTTCATGATCAAATGCTTCATCAAATATTTCAATGAGATCAAGGCTGAAGTGGAGTCTAAAAATAAATCCAAGAAGAAGAAATTCGAGAAGCAGAAAGCAGAAATCGAAGGGCTAAAAGAAAAATGTCAACATCTGGAAGAAGCAGTAAGATACATAAAGACATTGAACCAAAGCGAGCAAGGCGAAGCCTCGACCAATCTCAGCGACAAGAAAGACAAGCCTCCAGATGATTCTGTTAATCAGTTTTGGTGATCCCTTTGATAACCATCTACGCAATGTAATTTTTGTTTTCTACTAGGTTAGTTCCTTCGACAATATAGTCGTTATGTAGTTCAAATTTTAAGAAGCTTAAACAGTGATATGGAAGACGGGACTACGTTCCCATTTTGCTCCAAACCCACTGAGCTCCCCTCTTCATATGTACTGGGACCTAGTCCCCCTCTTGTTGTTTTATAATATATCAGTAACCGATCTTGTCAAAAAAAACATGTTAATATATTTACATGAAGCAACTTATTTACGATCACCTTCTCTTGAAATGTGTTTTTGAGTTGAATTTCAATTGGATCATAGAAATCTAGATAGATTTCCATTAATGCTTGGAAGAGATTCAAGGGAGAAGATAACATGCCAGATTGTGGAAATGCATTTTTAGATACAATGGCCTGCATGAAATTATAAGCCTTATGTACATATGTTAAATTATTAACAATCTTCAGTGTGGGAAAACTTCCCGAAAGTGTTTTAAATGGGTCAATGAAATATGGTTGGAAGTTAGATACATTCGATAGAAGATCATTAATTGAATTAGTTTGTTGGACATATTGTGAATATATACTCTCTTGTTGGCACTAGTTTTGAGAGAAAATGAACAAGTGATAAGAAATGAACATTAATTAGAATTGGAAGAGTAATAGCTCTTGATGTTCATGATTATGATTTGAAACTTCATTTTCTCATTCAGGCAATGCATCAATTGAGTGTTCAATAATGAATTGCTCAATATGCCAGCATAAGATATCTAAAAATTGAAAAATGAAAATAGAAAACAAATTTGAAATCAAACAAAATAAATGAAGGAACAATAATAAAATTAAATCATATTTTACATTATTGTTACATATAGTGTTACAACACAATTGGCACTGCTTCGAAATGATTTCTTCCTCACAAGAATTGACTAGAATAATGCAGTTAGAATGATCGCCAACACCAACTTGTGAATTAGAGAGAAGATCGTGACTATGAATAGGAATGAGAACTTGATCATCATAAGATTCATAAATTGAGATGGGTTCTTGAATGTTGAAATCATGAGTATGATTATATGTTTGAATATGAGAGTCAATTGGAACAATTTTTGTATTGAATTTCTCTTTATTTTCAAGTATAGTTTGATTTGGATTATGACGATTTAATAGGGAAGAAAGCAAATCAACCTCCTCAGTGTTAAAGCAATCATCATAAATGACTTCAGAACTTTCACTGGTATTTTCTTTATTCTTATCCAATGTATGAAAACAAGAAGGAATATGGAGCACATGTTCATTAATGCCAGAAGAATGGCCAATAATTGTCTCTATATCTTGATAAAAACTAATAGGAAATTTATTTATATAAGCCTCTTTGTTTTTTAAAATAACATTAAAGTAAATATGGGATAAATTGCTATCAACAAAAATATTAGGATAGAGGTGAAAATGAGAATCAGAAGCAATGAATTTGAAAATATCTCTATTTGCAGATTCTTGTGAATTCTTTTCATTGCAAATTTCAGATTCCAAATCATTTACTTGGCTAATTGTGCTTTCTTAAAGAATGTTCTTAGGCTGCCATGAATTTGGCATTTGATCAACATGATCAAATTCAGAAATTTCTGTAGAAAATTGCATATTATTGAAAACTTCAATTTTTGTCTGTACTTGTTGATCTATAATCTGATTTTCTGAATTTAATTCATAGTGATTTTCAGATTTCATGGCAGGTGGTTCTTTAATATTATTACTAATTTCTTCTTATAGGTGTTTATAAAATTCTTGCAAGCTTTGTGATAATGGTGCGTTAGCGTGAATATCATTAATACTGCAAGAGGTGTGTACTAGATTTAAGAATTTATCATAAATGCCTGAGGCCACTTCATCACGGTTAATATGCACCTCTAAATTAGAGTTTTTGATAATATTACTAGAGTTGAAGGAGAGTCACCAAAGCTTGTAATTGTTACATACAGATTTGAAATGGGAGGAAGAGAACAAATTATATTCAAACCAATCGATCAATTTAATTTATGAAGGTTTATCTTCAACTTTGAATTTCAAGCAAATTAACTGAAATCTAAGAGAGATTCATTTGCAAATTTTTGCAGTTCTTCGAATTCATCGCATACATGTTCATAATCATAATTATCAAATTTATTTAGGAATTTTGTAATGAGTTGATCCCAATTGTGAATAGAGGTAACTAGAAGAGATTGACACCAACTTCTGGCTTTTCCTGAGAATGTAAGAACTAAAATCCTGCATAAATTGCCTTCATCAATATCATGAAAAGTAAAATTTGAAATCTTTTGAATAAATTGTAAAGCATGATCAAATGCAAAAATGTTCTTCTTACAGTTAAACTTTACCTTTGACAAGTGTCTTACTATTTTTGGTAGAGTATTAGTAGATGCACGTCCAAAGATACAATTTCAAATTGGAACTTTGGAAGGAGCCGTTGTGATAAAATAAAATACAAAAACTCCAAAAGACAACAAGTCCTCAGGCCCTCCTTTTAGCTCCAAAAATGTTGTAGGCTCGAAATGTCTGCCTCAACATTATAAGGGGGGCCACCTAGTCGGGACCTTAGAACAGATCCTTTTCCATTTGGAATGCTGGTTCCAACTGGTTAAACTAGGTCCATTTACCTTCTCTCTATTTCAATTGGCTTAAAGTATGCATTTTTCTTACCAATAGAGAAAAGCCATCAGATCAGCTCTCTTGTTGAGCTTAAGTAAGAAAGTGGTCCTTAAGTTGATCTAGGGCTCAACCAAGCCACAACTAAAGTTTTCCTCTTTGATAAGAGGTCTTCTAGAAATGTAATATTTAATCTAAATGAAAACTAATCCTATACTACAAGCAAAAGGAAATAAATCCTAATCCTATCTCGATTAGGAAGATGTAGATCTAACCCAACTCAGAACAAAGTAATTAAATGATTGAGATTTAAATATGGCTGGCTTATAATGAATAGAAAGCTAACAAAGTAGTTCAATCAACTGATATTATGAATACCAAAACACATTATGTTCAGAGATTTATTAACATGAATGATTAATCATTAACATTAGGAAGTAATTCACATAATGCTAATAACCATTAAACAATTAGCAACGAATGATGAACCAATAACATTAGGAAATAGTTCACAGAATGTTACTAGTAATTAAATCAAGATTAAATGGCAGATTTATGAGTAAACAGTTACTGCGAAATTTAGTTTCAATGCATAAGATAAAGAGACAAAAATTGATAACATAATCATGAGACAAACATATTATATAGCTAAGCCATAAGAAAGGGATGCATATCGACAAAAGTGCACAAAATATAAATCCAATAACATAATTTTGTTATCAAAAGAAATTAAATCTATATTAAAAATAATAATATTCGAAACACATATTGATTAAACCTAGTCTCTTGCTCTATTCTTTAAATATGATCTCCTACAATCTCCTCCAAAGCATAAACTCCGTTGTTAAAAACAAAAGCTGCAATAGTGCAAACTTTGCTTCTCATACAGAGTTTAGAATGAAAAAAGACAAAACCCAATATGCCTAAGATTTGAGATTGTTCCTCTTTAGCTATAGCATGAAACCCCTATTGCAATAGTGCTTTAAGAATTCCAAAATTGCAAAGAAGAGAAGCCCCATATTCTCCATTCTACAAACTACTATTTATAATTACAAAAATTAATTCCAAATAGGAGAGTTGTTGAAGAATAATTCTACTCCAAAAAATTTCATTGGTCCAAATTCTTTTTCTTCTATTGCTAGAGAAATTCCATTGATTGAAATCTTCTCTTCCTCATCTCCTCAACTGTTATCCTGCCAAAACCAATCATAATTCAATTAAAATGCAAATTAAAATAATAATAAAAATACCAAATCTAAAAACAAAATATCTCCAATGAAATTTTAATTAAATAAATAAATAAAAGGAAATATGAGTTTTTTGTTGATCCTTATAAATATTTTATTGGTCAAAGAGAACATAGTTGAATGGATCTTCACTCAACAGAGGCTATGAGCAAATGAAAATGCAAAAAATTAAACTCAAAAAATTAATTTTGTTTACAAATTCGGAGTTTGATCTTCTGCTAAATTTTTAGACTCATTAAATGACCGGATCTAGTCATGCAACTATTTCATAAATATTCTCCATGATTTTATCTATCTAACGAGCTGTCATGGGCCTCATTTGGCCAAGTAAAACTCAACTTATGAGTTTCCAAAGTTGAAGTGTCAAAATTTCCATAATTCTGGAAAATTTGCTGCCTAGGTCAAGATTAAGAAATTTTAATTAAAATCTAATCCTAAATTAAATTAACAATTATTGCTTAATTAATATCAATTTATTTATCCCCGGATGCGGGTGATCTCCAAGAACATTAATGGCCACCGGCGATCGGACCTGCCAGACGGCGGGCAACGCACTGTTCAACGCTCACCTAAGACGAACGTAGGTAAGCGTGCGAGCTACATTAAATGGCCCCTCTGGCTGAGACCTGGATGTTAATGGAAATAGTATGGAGCCTCTCAAACCCTCTATTTATCCTCCCTCTCTTTGCATCTTTCCACCTCAGGCTGGGAATTCTTGTTGCAGAACCATCACTGGAAGCCGATGCTGGCTCCTTTGCTGCATTGACCTCGGAAATGGGCACCATTATTCCCACTCCAGGCATTGTCCTATAAATCTGGCACAGGAGCCCTCTATCTACAGCCTATTCCCCTCCCTTACCTTGTGTCTTGCTGCATTGCTTGCAAATCTCGCTGATATGGTCCGACACCGCATGAGGAATCGCAGCAGTGGCACCCGCGATGGCAGCACTCGCCCTCCAGCTGCGTCGAGCGTTGTTCCGACCTCTTCCCCTCATTCTCATGAAATCTCACCTCCTCCCAAATCTCCGCCCAGATACTACCCCATACGCGCAGTGGTCGGGGTCAAGAGCAAGCCTCCATGGTCGCGCATAGAGATATCAGGCTCCACACTGCAATTTCTCCTCTGCTTTCTAGCTCTGTCCCTCACTCAACCCAGTTCAAGTTCCAGAGTAGCCTGAACAGGCCCATCATTACAACGAATGTAACCATAGTTTTCTTCGAGGACAATGAGCAGAACAGTGCTCAGGTAAGAAATTCGGAAGCGCCTTCTCAGGAGGAGAGAAATCAAGGAGAGGGTCGTGGTTGCAGGGGCATTAGTCATGCCCGTCTACATGGGGAAGGCGTTCAAGCTGGCGACATTCAGCATGAAGGTGGCAAAGCAGCAGGAGCTTCAATCAAGATGGAGTTTTCTAGAAGTTTGAGCGGTACCCAGCATGCAAGGGAGACTCCAGGTAGCGTGGACAAGGGCGACGTGGAGGAGAAGGAAGAAGATTGGGACCAGTATGCCTGCCCCATCGTCGAGGAGCCACTGGACCAGGTTGACAACAATTGACGCCACGTGGCATAGGTGGCCACCTAAGCGCCAACTCAGAAGTCTGCTGCTGACGGGTTCGGTCTATTCACATGTTGTTTCTGCTGTCTATATGAACGATAAGCGATTTTGTCATTTTCTTGTAGCTTCAGGTGGTGTTGTGCTGAATCCTCCTCTGGTTTTTTCCTTAAACATGAATATTGGTCTTATGTACGGTTTTCCCTTTGGTTATGGTTTCGGGTTGTATGTTTGGTCTCTCGCCATGTCAAACTCGTTTCCACAAATCTGGGGCAGTTTAGACTTTTATGATGAACTTCAGTGACAACTGTTGAGGCAGGGCCTCGTTGTAAAGATTTTTCCTTTTTTTAATAGAATTAGCTTTATGGAGAAAAACAAATATCAATTTATGTATAATTACAAAATTAAACTAAATTAATCACAAACTAATTATGTACCATTTAAAACAAAATTTAATTAAAAATTTAAATGAATTAAAAATCAATTAAAATATATAATTAAAATTCAATTTAATATAATATAATTATAATTATAAATCATTTAAAAAAAATTGACAAGTGGATTTCAATCCATTATGCATGGATCAAATAAAAAAAAATGAAGTGACTTTGGGTCCATGGAGGATCAAATAGTTAAAGGAGGAGGGCATTTTAATAGGGAGGTGGGAAGGGCCTAACATGAGGGAGGTATAAGGGACCTTTGATAAAATTTAAATAACCTCGCGTATATGTAAGATCCCGGTTATCGAGAGTTTTAAAATGAGATGTTTTGTCCGAAATTCTGATATTCGACTTTTAATATCGAGAAGTTTTTAAAATACGGGTCTTTTCAAATATCAAATATTGAGACTTTTCATCGGGGCTTTTGTAAAGGAAGGGAGGCAGTGAGATGAAGTGGGGTTCACTTGGAGTGGAACTCCTCCATTATAAACTACAACTAGTTTGGTAATTAAAAATCCTACAAAATGAACTACAACCACTTTGCAATTTTGAGATTTCGGGTCTCGTAATTCCTTTTAAAATTAGGAATTGGAATCAATTACCAAGATCCCGAAAACACACAATTTTAATTATTCTATAATTTGACTGGGTGATTTTGTAGGACCATTAGTGAAAAATGAAAAAAATTAGTAAAAATTAACTAGAAATTAATATTTACAATGAACTACTAATTTATTTACAAAAATTAAAATAATATACATTTTGTACATTTTTTTTTAACCCATGCAGTAAAATTTATCGAACATCGGGCGAGCACCATTTGCAAACCATGTAACGAAATGAGATGAAACGAGTATCGATGGAAATCTAGTGAAAAGTCAAACTCAAAGAAGTAATCAAAATAGAAATCCGATGAAAACAAAAAATTAGCAAAATTGTAGGACACTTAACCAAAAGAAAATATTAAAAAAGGTGATTTAGCCAAACATTTACGGAAAGGGTCTCCATTATTTGATATAAATAAGTCAAAAATGGGGGTGTTGAGTTTTCACTATAACACGCCCAAAATACTTTTGATGCTTTGAAAGATGTTTTGGTTTCAGCATCGTTGTTGTATCCCCCCGATTATCAAAACAAATATTTCTTGTATCTCGTTGTTCCAGTTACTACAATTGCTATGGTAATAGTCCAAGAAGATGACATAGGGGACATACATCTCATTTATTATTTGTGTCATAATTTAAATGACACAGAAATCAAATATACTCACGTTGAAAAGTTAGCTTTGGTAGTCGTCCAAGTTGTCCAAAGGTTTCGCCACTACATTCTTCTTTGCAAGACTATGGTAGTTTCCGTTTGCAACCCAATGACATACATTTTGTCACAACAATTACTAGGGGGGAGATACTCTAAATGGGTTGTTATTCTCTAGGAGTCCGATTTAGGATTCATCAAGTCCCAATATAATAAATCCTTCGTCTTTGTCGAACTAATATGCGACCTTCGCCCGTCCGACACTGAGTCTACATTTGATAATTCTATTCCTAGCAAGTCATTATTTCTGATTGATTCATCTCATCCTTGGTATGGAGATGGCATCATCTATCACTAGACGTAGACTTTCTAGCCAAATACCTCTTGCTCAAACCAACGACGTATTCAATACCAAGCTAAGAATTACATTATAATTGGCAACACACTTTATCATCGTGGTATCCATACCATATTTAGACAATGCCTCACTCATGAGGAGGCCGAGAAAGCTCTAAATGAATTCCATACTCGAGCATGTGGTGGACATATGTCTGGTTATGCCACCACCCATAAGATTTTGCGTGCTAGTTACTTTTGGCCTACTATGTTTCGATATTGCATCCTCGCGTACCAAAAGTGTTCTGCTTTCCAGATCTATGATTGGAAAACCCATGCTCCACCTACTCCTCTACATTTATTATCATCGTTGGACCCTTCGCAAATGGGGCATTGACTTTATTACATGTAACCCTCACTCGATCGGGGATCATGGCTACATCATTGTGGCGGTAGATTATTTTACTAAATGGGCCGACTTTGATGCCTACATATAATAACACCATCGAAACAATTGCTTTGTTCCTCTTTAATCCTGTCAATGCTAGGTTTGGTGTAACACAAGCTACTGTTTTATGCCATGGGAAACGTTTTCATAATCACATGATGTTTGAGCTTACTGCCAAGTTGGGTCTTCAACATGACAACTCAACTCCCTATTACCCACAGGAAAATGGGCAAGTAGAAGCTATTAACAAATTTTTGAAAACAATGTTGCAACGCATGATAGGGATTCACAAAACGAATTGGCATCTCATCCTTTATGTATATTTGTGGGCATCTGAACCTTTGTCTTGATTGCACTTGGATTCACACCCTTTCAATTGGTGTATGGTCTAGAGGAAATCCTTCCCATCAAATGTGAGATTACCTTTATGAAGCTTGGCGTTGAACTTCTCCCTGCAACTTCCGCAGAAGAAGAGTGTCTCTTGCATCTAGCACGCTTAGATGAAACCCGACGCGATGTCGTGATGGCCAATGAGGCCCACAAGAGACATGTTAAAGCACAATATGATAATAATGTACCTCGTGCCTTCTCGAAAGGTGATCTAGTCCTTATGTACGATCAAGAAGCGGATAAATTAGGGGTTGGGAAGCTTGAACCGATGTGACTAGGTATGTACATAGTTAAATGTGTTCTTGATCAAAGGGGATTACGAGCTAATTGATTCTGATGAAATCCCCTTAGCGCAACCCAAAAATTGGTTATACCTCAAAAAATATTATGCTTCGTTCATCCATGAATAGTCACATTGTACATAATGTATAGGCGTGTTAGTCTGTTTACAGTGAGTTTCCTTCGAAGTTCTCTACTATCTCTATTAATATTGGATTACATTTGATTTGCAAATGTCTATATCCCTTCAGCCATATGTTCGTTATGCTGATTGATCCAAATTAGATCCATGAAGATTATTAGAGTGCCATGACTGTATCCAAACAGGACAGACTTCGAATTTATGAACACAGAGCGATCAGGAAGACCTCTGGACAGTGGCAGTTTGCAGCCAGCAAGGAACGACGAGGACCTCGGTCAAAGCACGCTGACTGAGGCCCATGGAGACCGCACAAGAGGCAAAACGGGTAGTTGGGAAGCCCGGATCGGGAAATGGAGGCCATTTCTAATGCGCGATTAGCGCATCGCTGGGCAAAACTCCTCAAGAAGGAAAAGTCCCGAAGCGCTCGGTCACATGGAAGCCGAGAAACTGTGGGGAAGGCGCTAAGGTGAAAGGCGAGTCCCGCGCTCCAAAATCGGTGGTATATCGGGGGCATCCTTGGGCGGTAAGTGGATTTGGCAGAAAAATGAGTGATTCCATTCAGCGCATGAGGCATTTCCGGCGGATGAGAGAGAAAACCGCCTCTCGTCGTGCGCTGACGGTCGAGCAAGTCAACCGTGCGAAATGAGTGAACATCGTAGGATCTGGTTGCTCCAGATCTGACGGCGAAGATTGCGCCCAATGGAGGAACTGGATTTGACAGGGGAATTAAGCCGCAGAATGAAGAACTTTGAAGTCCGGTTTGACCGCTGGGTTGGCGGATGAGTCATTCCACAGTGTAACTGGAAAATCAAACCATTGAGGAAGAGTTGGCGCAGTTCGTGAGAGGACAAGTGGCCACCTACCTGTGAGACGTTGGCGATGACCCAGAGGCAGGGAACTCCAAGCAAACAGTAGCAGGCGATCCGAAGAGGCTGAAGAGGAAGCGAACAGTCAAGGACGGATTGGTTTTAAGCCATGAACAGATAGAGAATAGAACAGAGAATAGACAAGGGAAAGGAAGAACCAAAGAAGAAACAGTGAAAGAGCAAGCGAAAGAGACAGTGAAGCAAGAAGCAGAAAATAGAAAGCCGAGCTGACCTAAGGCAGCATCGAGCAGACAGAAGGCTTAAGAAGTTCAAGCAATCCGTGCGAGGATCTGTCGGGAATTGAGTACCACATTGGACTCCTCCCATTAAAGACCAGAGAGGTCAAGACTTGGAAAGGAAAAGAGTCTGTGCACTCTAGTGGCTTGGGGAATCCAAGAACCACCCTGCCAAGCATTGTCTGTTTCAGGAGACTCAAATTGAGCTCCTCACTGTAAATCTGTGCTTTAAAGACACAATAAATGAAGGCCACCATTGAAAGCTGGACTGGAGATGTAGCCTTGGAGAATAGGGTGAACTCCTTATTAATTTGTTGTGTTCTTGTCTTTGCTTACTGTGTTTCTCTTACTATTTTCCATTTTCCAGTGTCTGTGTATTTTGCAATCTGATCGATTCGTTGCCTAAAATAACATAGACACACACACCAATACATGAGTCTATAATACCTTCCTTCAATAATTATTTAACTGAGATCACTCAAGAGTGATTTTCAGATCAAGTGGTATCAGATCTTTAGGTTGTTAAGGTTAGACAAGCTTGTGTTGATTTAGCTGTTGAATGCTAACTAGATCAAATCTCAAATTAGGAGAAGGAGAGTTGGTCGAAACTAATCTTGAAATTGGGAGAGTCTATCCTCGGAAGACAATGTCAGAGGAAGGTTCTATGGGGCCAGACCCTCAATTCATAGATAGTTTCCTAGCCATAAAGTCCATGGGAGAAGGAATGTATAGGGACTTTAGAAAACACAAAGATGAAGATTCATCAGGCTCTAAAAAAGACAAAGGAGAAGATGAGTCTCACTTCCATGACCACTCAAAAGGAAAAGGGAAAGAAGAAAGCTTTCTCACACCTCCTAATAGCACTGAACACAAAAAGAAAGCATCTTTGAAAAAAAGAGATGTTAAATTTGATTTACTTATATATGATGGAGAGTTGAATGCAAAAAAGCTGGACAATCGGATTAGACAAATTGATGTTTATTGCAAAGTGCAGAATATCGATTTAGACAAGAGCAAGATTCAGTTGGCAAGCCTATGCCTTGGAGGCACTGCCTTGGTTTGGTGGGAAAGCAGAACCCAAGCTGACATGAAAAGACATGGTAAGACTATCTATGTCTGGAGTGAATTTGTTTCGGCAATCAGAAAGCAATTCTATCCATTAGCCTACATGCAGCAAGCCATGATGAGTTGGCAAACTCTTCGATAGTTGAAAGGGCAAAGTGTGCAAGGGTACACTCAAGAATTTAGAAAGAAAGCATTGATTCTAGGAATCTTATTAGACTCACCAGAGACTCTTTTGAAGTACATTGGTTGTCTACATAGCTACATGAGGCATACCATCCTCATGTTTAATCCCACTAGTATAGATGAGGTATCTGTACAAGCTACTCATCTAGAGGCTATAGGAAAGAATGGAAATCCAGAAGTTGGGGGACCATCCCAACCCACTGCAATCAATAGCAAGGATAAAAGAAAGTAGAAGCGGAAAGCAAGGAAGGCTAACACTGCACAGAAACGCAAAGCTTCAAGAACTCACTGTAAAAAGGATGGGCATGATGATCAGCATTGTTGGATTCTACATCCAGAGCTGAGACATAAGAAGTTCAAGGGCAAGAAGAAGAAGACTCGGGAGATGAAACAATCATTACAGCTATTCAAAAATATTACGGGTTAGACTCGGGAGATGAAACAATCATTGCAGCCATAGGTATAAAAGGTAAGAATTCCGAAGCATCTACTAGTAATTCTGCTGAATCTATTATTGATGAAGAACATGAGAGAGAAAGACATGAGATTTTCCATATTCGATTTGTTTCCAAACATGAAAAGATTGATACTTTGTTTGATAGTGGCTCACAAGTAAATTTGATTTCTAAATCAGTTGTAAGGAAATTGGGATTAGAAACTTCACCTCACAAGAAACCATACCGATTAGGATGGTTGAATGATAAAGCACAACTACAAAGTGACTATAGTGCAAACTCAAGTTTTATTTTGGGTCATCATTTGTAGATGAGGTTGAGTTAGACATAATTCCTTTGGATATATGTGGAATTGTTTTAGGGAGTCCTTACTTGTATGATAGAAAAGCTATTTTCTATAGAGCTGAGAACAAGTATCTACTTGTTAAAGATGGAATCGAATACTTTGTGAGAGCTCATAAGCTCAAGAATAATTATACTCTCATAAACTCACGGCAGATGAAAAGAATGATCAATTCACGCAAACAATTCTTACTGATGGTTGTAAAGGAAAAGAAACTTGATAAAACCAATGTATTTGAGGGCTGTAATGCTAAACAGCAAGCTGATTTAGAAAAGGTTGTTTCAGAGTATGATATCTTGTTTCAAGAACCTAAAGGTCTGCCACCCAAAAAGGAAATAGTGCATGATATTATTTTGCAGCAAGATGCTCCATTGCCTAACATTGGAATGTATAGGTTGTCCGCTTTAGAGAATGCTGAAATCAAGAAGTAGGTGCACGAGTTGCTCGAGAAAGGGTTCATTAGACCTAGCACATCACCATGTGGGTCACCAATCGTTTTGGTGAGAAAGAAAGATGGCTCGTGGAGAATGTGCATTGATTACTGAGCACTGAATAAGATAAAAATCAAAAATCATTATCCCCTTCCTCGCATAGATGATTTTTTAGATTAATTGAAAGAAGTTATTTATTTCTCCAAGCTAGACTTGCATAGTGGATACCGTCAGGTCAAAGTTGCAGAACAAGATGCATGGAAGACTGCTTTCAAAACAAAGCAGGGATTGTATAAGTGGCTAGTTATGCCTTTTGGCTTAACTAATGCTCCTGCTATTTTCATGAGATTAATGAATGATGTACTCAAACCTTTTCTTGATGATTTTGTTATTGTGTATCTGGATGACATTCTGATATTTAGCAAAACGTGGGAAGAACACTTAAAGCATGTTAAGAAGACACTAGATGTTTTGAAAAGAGGAAAACTTTATGTTAAACTCTCAAAATGTGAATTTGGAAAAATATCTCTGAATTATTTGGGTCATATAGTAGGGGGTGGTGAATTGAAGATAGATCCCTCTAAGGTGGCAGTCATTGTAAACAGGTCTAAACCCAAATCTGCTACAGAAGTTAGAAGCTTCTTAGGAGCAGCACACTATTGGAGAAAGTTCATTTTTAACTTTTCCTCAATTGCAGCTCCCTTACATGCTTTAACAGGACTAAACAAGGTGTTTTAGTGGGAAGGCAAACAGCAAAAAGCCTTCAACACCTTGAAAGAAAAGATTAGTACAGCACCTGTACTAGCACTGCCTAATCTTCAAAGACCATTTGAGATCCAAATGGATGCCAGTGACTATGCCATGGGAGCAGTGTTGACACAGCACGGTAAACCCATATGTTATCATTCTGAGACATTTAATTCTGCAGTGGTTAACTATCCTACCTATGATAAAGAATTGTATGCATTGGTACAGAGTGTGAAAAAAGTGGAAACATTACTTAATGGGCAAAGAGATAGTAATACATACTGATCATCAACCACTTCAATATCTACACTCTCAAACTATGTTGCAGCAATCAAGACACTATAGATGGATGGGTTTTCTACAACAGTTTCATTTAGTCATCAAATATAAAAAGAGCATACATAATAAAGTTGCAGACATGTTATCTAGACCCATTATAAATGCATCTACTATACTTAAGCATAATTCTGTGTTACATGAGAGTTACATTGAACAATATGCTCAATATATAGATTTCAAAGATGTATATGCAACTTTAAGTCAAGGAAAACGAGTAGAAGAATTGAATTATCATGTAAAGGACCGACTCTTATACCATTGTGGGAAGTTATACATTCCACAAACTGAAAGAGTAAAGATAATTCGAGAAGCACACACTTCTCTAATATCAAGTCACTTTGGAGTAAGTAAAATATTTGCGCAGCTGCAAAGATTTTGTTATTGGCCAAAAATGAATGAGGCAGTTTCTAGATATGTAAAAGGGTGTACTATGTGTGTTAAAAGCAAGCCCAACAATAGAAAACTAGGCTTGTACACTCCATTACCAGTTCCTTCTCACCCTTGGGAAAGTGTTTCCATGGATTTTGTTGGAGGACTGCCTAAATCTAGGAAAGGTCATGATTATCTGTATGTTGTTGTGGATAGGTTCAACAAAATGTGTATTTTGATACCTTGTAGTAAACAGATTACAACTGAAGAAACTGCAAAACTATTCTTTGAACATGTATGGGTTCATTTTGGATTACCCACTTCCATTGTATTTGATCGAGACACCCAATTTGTGGGGCAGTTTTGGTCAAGTCTGTGGGAATGATGGACACCAAACTGAAGAAAAGCACAGCTTTTCATCCACAGACTGATGTCTAGACAGAAGTAGTTAACAAGACAGTGATCTAGTTACTCAGAGGATATTGCAGCAAACATCCTAAGCTTTGGGATGAACATTTGTGTTATGTGCAGCATGCTTACAACAGAGCAAAACATTCTTCTACACAGAAATCTTCTTTTGAGACCTGTTTTGGTTTCACACCAAGGTCTCCTTTGGATTTTGTCTTTGGTAAAGACACCACAGTTGAGGGACACAGTGATGTGGACAGGGAAACTAGGTTCATTGAACAAATCCAAGAGATCCACCAGGCAATACAGGAACAGCTGGAAAAGAGGCAAGCCAAATACAAGGCAAGGCATGACAAGCATCGGATGGAGCATAGTTTCCAATTTGGTGACCAAATCTGGCTGTATATTAATAAGGACAGGATGCAAGGTGAAGGTAAAAATCTAAAGCATATCAGGTATGGACCCTTCAAGATAATTGAGAATATTGGTGAGAATGCTTTTCGCCTTGATCTACCAGCTTACATGCACATCTACTCAGTCGTAAATGCAAATTGCTTGAGATTGTTTGAACCATCACTAATTGAGGATCCTGAAGAGCAGAGTCAATTGCCTTCTATTGATGACCTTCTACCTGAATATCTTAATGAATTGCAAGAAGACACAGTTCTGGACAAGAAGGTGAGAACGATGTGCAGGGGAGATGTTGAGTACCTCAGGGTTGGGCTCAAGGGTTCAAAGCCAAGAAGTGCAAAGTGGATAGAGATTGGACAAGTGAGACAATTGTACCCTCACTTAGTCAATGCTTGAAAACCAACTTTTGGTGGTCCAAAAGCTTTTTCAGTGGGAAGGCCATGATCCGAATTGGATCCATGAAGATTATTAAAGTGCCATGACTGTATCCAAACAGGACAGACTTCGAATTTATGAACACAGAGCAATCAGGAAGACCTCTGGATAGTGGCAGTTTGCAGCCAGCAAAGAACGATGAGGACCTCAGTCAAAGTGCGTTGACCGAGGCCCACGGAAACCGTGCAGGAGGAAAAACTAGCAGTTGGGAAGCCCAGATCGGGAACCCCTCGAGAAGGAAAGGCCCTGAAGCGCTCGGTCGCATGGAAGCCGGGAAACCGTGGGGAAGGCGCTAAGGTGAAGGGTGGGTCCCGCGCTCCAAAACTGGCAGTATAGCGGGGGAATCCTTGGGCGGTAAGCGGATTTGGCAGAAAAAGAGCGATTCCATTCAGCGCACGACGTGTGTCTGGCGGATGAGAGAGAAAACTGCCTCTCATCACGTGCTAATCGTCGAGCAAGTCAACCACGCGAAATGAGCGAACATCGTAATATCTGGGGACTTCAGATTTGACAACGGAGATTGCGCCCGATGGAGGAACCGGATTTGACAGGGGAATTAAGCTGCAGAATGAAGAAGTTTGAAGTTCGATTTGACCGCTGAGTTGGCGGATGATTCATTCCACAGTGTAACTGGAAAACCGAACCGTTGAGGAAGCGCTGGCGCAGTTCATGAGAGGACAAGTGGCCACCTCCCTGTGAGACATTAGCAATGACATTGAGGTAGGGAACTCCAAGTGAACAGTAGTAGGCGATCTGAAGGAGCGGAAGACGAAGCGAACAGTGAAGGACGGATTGGCTTTAAGCCATGAACAGACACAGAACAGAACAAAGAATAGAGAAGGGAAAGGAAGAACCAAAGAAGAAACAGTGAAAGAGCAGGCGAAAGAGACAGTGAAGCAAGAAGCAGAAAACAAAGAGCCGAGCTGACCTAAGGCAGCATCGAGCAGACAGAAGGCTTGAGAAGTTCAAGCAATCCCTGTGAGGATCTATTGGGAATTGAGTACCACATTGGACTCCTCCCATTAAAGACTAGAGAGGTCAAGACTTGGAAAGGAAAAGAGTATGTGCACTCTAGTGGCTTGGGGAATCCAAGAACCACCCTGCCAAGCATTGTCTATTTCAGGAGACTCAAATTGAGCTCCTCACTGTAAATCTCTACTTTAAAGACACAATAAAAGAAAGCCACCACTGAAAGTTGGACCGGAGATGTAGCCTTGGAGAATAGGGTGAACTCCTTATTAATTTGTTGTGTTCTTGTCTTTGCTTACTGTGTTTCTCTTACTGTTTTCCATTTTCCAGTGTCTGTGTATTTTGCAATCTGATCGATCTGTTGCCTAAAATAACATAGACACACACACCAGAACATGAGTTTGTAATACCTTCATTCAATAATTATTTAACTGAGATCACTCAAGAGTGATTTTCAGATCACTGATGAAGCTAGCCATAGTGCTCGGAACCCTCCTTCCATAGCATGGGCTATTTATACTCTGAGTGGCAAGTTAGTGAATTTACAAGGGATTTGTATTGGTTGATCTATCAATAATATCACTGAGTATAGTGCAATGATAAAACTATTGTCTAACACTATTTCATGTGGCATTCACTATTTGATGGTCATAATTGATTCACAACTCATAATACTACATTTGAACAATGTCTATTCAGTACGAAGTCCAACTATGGTTCGCATGCTATTGAGGGTTCGCCTTCTAGAAAGATACTTTGATTACATTCAATATCAACACATTCCTAGAATACTAAACACATTAATTGATGCATTAGCGAATTATGTTTTAGGCAAACATTTGCAACACATGTAAAATTTCAATTCACATCACACATTGAACAAGAAATAGAGAAACTAGGAAACATCGATCTCTCTCTCTCTCTCTCTCTCTCTCTATATATATATATATATATATATATATTGGTTTGGTTTTACAAAAATTGTATCTAAGACACATATGACCACATGGCTTATACTATCAAAATACATGCAGAAAGAATATGGCTCTAAGGCCTCCTAGTAGATTAGTCCTAATGGTGATAACGGTAACAGACAATCGCACAAGAAACTTTGCACAGTAGTTGGTTGATGCACTTTGGCACTCCAATGGTGTATCATTGTAGTCTCATAGGGATTTCATTGACCTTGGTCTCTGGTATACTATAGGTAAATCCCTCAATGTGATGCTCAAACTCTGCAAGAGTCTCAACTACGTTAAGACCATGCATCTCCTCCTCTGCTTTTGCAACAACTTGTCCTCCAATATGTAAAAGTTGAGTCTCTCCTCATCATTGAAGATAATATGAGCCCACTGGTTGAACATGCCCAATATCTGCATGTGAAATCAATAGTTAGTCTCTAGTACATGAAAAACATCAAAAAAATTGTAAAGTCTAAAAAGTCAAAAATATTCAAAATGACATTGTTTTACCTATATTACCCCACTACTCGCCTTTACGTAAAATGAGCTTCAGATCTCCTCAAAAGTTTGCTCCAGCATAGGGATATGCCTCGATCATAATGAGTTGCATTTGTAGACATTGGAAGAAAGTAGGTGTGAAACTCATCGAAGATGCACCTGCATGATGAGATATGAGATCTACCCATTGCCTCATTCATGGAACTCTAGGATCTAGAAACCCAAGCTCAATATGTTGAGGTTGAAGTAGTGGAATCCTATCTAGAGAAAATGATACTAGAATGGAGCCATATCTAAAATTCTTCAGTCGCCCATAATTTTCCCTATTGAGTTGTTCCTTCATATTTTCCAACACCGTCTCATTCCAGTTAAATATAGTAGTTTCTATGCATTGTAATGCATATTGCATCCGATATTTGTTGGCAAAATTCAAAGTGATCATGCCAACCAACCGAAAAATGATGAAAAGGATCATTCCGAGAGGAAGTTGAGTCACATCCTTAATATTATTTTCTTATCCTTTGTTGGTTGGGAACGAGGTCTACAGTGAGTAGTTATATAATCCTTGACGGTTTCACCACCTCTTCTCATCCCAGAAAATGAGAAAGGAGCTCCTCTTCGAGATAATCCTGCCAAAAAATAAATATCCTCAACCTTTATCCTGAGATTATGTGCTCCAACTCGAAAACACGGTCCTTGAATATCCCATACCCTGACCAGATATTCTAGTAACTCAAGTTGAGCTCTCAACCCTGGAAGCCAAAAAAACTTAAGGAATCCACAATTCCTCAAGGCTTGTATTATTGTTGGGCCATTGGCAACTTCTAAATCTTTGGACTCGTGTTCTCTTTCTCTCCAAATCAAAACCATTTTTTCTTTGGTAGATACCTGCAATACCATGAGAGGGACAATGATAAATAATCTTATGCAAAAAATTGAGAGAAATTCAAGTGAAAATCACAAATCCATTTTATGAATTGTACCCAACGCACTTGATTTTGGGAGGACAGAGTGCGCCTCCACTTCTTGGGAGGGTGCGTTGAAGTGCTCTTCCTAGTGTTAACTGAGAAATCCTAGCACACTTTTCAATACAATTGGGGTGCATTGGACCTAGGGCGCAAATTTAAGAACCTAAATCACTTAAACATCCTAAATTTTGCACAAAACCAAAAATGGAAACTGTGAACAAAAAGAGAAAGGATAGAACTTCTATCTGGAACCGACGACACTTAAAATGGTCCTTTGGTTTGGTTGCAATAACTTGTTGAATATCGAGGGTAAAAAGCACTTCAGTGCTTACTCACAAGATGCAAAAATTAAAATGGTAAAAATGAATTTACTTTTCACCTATTTATGGTCAATTTCATTATTATTTTTATTATTTTGACCTAATTTTACCATATTACATATATATATATATAATATATATATATATTATATATATATATATATATATATATATATATATATATATATATATCTTTTGATGATGTTCTGAGTAGGTTAAAATATATTTGAAGGATGTTTTTACGATTTTAAGTTCAATACGTGTCATTGTTATGAAAAAGCATACTTTTATCGCTTTTTTGGGCTTTGTAAACTCATGAAAAAGGAACCCCTTGGAGTCCTCTTTCAGTTTTTTTCAGACTCTCTAAACATGAAAAGATTGTCGAGCACTTTTCTTTTCGAACTTGTTAAAGTAAATGAAAATACATCTACTCAGTATAAGTTTAACCCTTTTCCGAACTGGGATAGGCTATTTACGAAAAAGGAATACTTTAGTCAAACATGACTAAAACGTTCTCTTGAGTATCATTTTATGACTTTTCAAACTCATGATACTAAATTTACAAAAATGAACTGTTACCGCTGCAACAAACACCCTTCAAAATTTTGTCTACACTTGAATTTTGGAGCCTACTATGGATCTTGTGATCGGTCGTTTTGTAGTCACTTCTTGGTTGGTTGATGCTTTATTAAGTCTTCAAGCTCCCTTATTAGATTGTAAGTGTCAAAGTCACCTGCTCACACATGCTTAGTCCACAACAAGTTCATGAGGGCATCCTTTTACGCAAGCTTGAACGGATTGAGCAAAGTCCATTAAGACAGTGCTTGTGCAGTGTTCACCCTATGTTGACAAATCAATGTGCACTCCCAATCGACATTCTCTCACTATTGGATATGATTATACTTTGGTTTCGATAAGTTTTCCAAATTGTCGCTTTTGCATGCCTTCACTTTCTCGAGTGTCACTTTCATGTTTTCGACTGTCACCTTCACTGGCTTTCATCTTAATTAGTGTTCTTTTCATGTTATCTTGGCTCTAGCATGTGTTTTTTTCACCGTCATTCAGATATTGCAAGTGTCGTTCACATTTTTCTCTTTATATAGAAAATGTCATCTTTTGACATGGAAAAAGTCACTTATCATGTAAAATAGAGCTTTGGCTTGTTTCAAGGGGTAACTTTGTTGTTGATGAGTCCTGGTAGTCATGTAGACATGTTTTACACTCATTCCCAAAGTTTCATGCACTATTGTGCAAGTGTCATCACTTTTTGTCACAAAGTGTATCTTTTGTGTCGCAGATGGAGAGCTACGTTGCATTATTGTCGCATTGAGGGCATCATGTTGTTCTTTTTTTTAAGTAACACAATGTTGTGTCATCGACTGTTCCAAGTGTGTGATCATGATTTATTTTTGTCTTTTCTCACTTGAGCCTCATTGGTCCCACACTTAGCCTTATCCGGAAATTGAATTCCTAGGCAACTTGACTTCACACAGCCTTCCTAAACTGTGCATTTCGCAGCCTCAACACTCAAGCCCTGACCTTTCCTCTTGGAACTATGCACTACCTAGTCTCAATGCTCAGTCCCAGTCTTTGAGATCCAGAACTATGCAATCCTTGCCTCTATCTAGCCTTATCTACGCACTACACAGTCTCAAGCATCAAGCCTTAGCCTTGAGCTCTTGAACTGTGCAATCACTTGGCCTCTATCCCTCCATAACTGTGCATTAGGAAACCTCAGGCTTCAAGCCTGAGGCCTTGAACCCCTCAATTGCATAGTCGCCCAACATGTTTTCCTATTTGAACTACGCATTGGGAAAATTCAAGCCTCAAGCTTTCTCTCTTGAGTTCCAGAACTTTGCAGTCACTTAGCCTGGGCCTTCAGAAATATGCATTGCACAGTATAAACCCTCTAGCTTGAACCCTTGAGTCCCTGAACTGTGTAGTTCCTCTTCTGAGGCCTCCAAAAATACGCATTCCATAGTCTGAAGGCTCGAGCCTCCAGCCTGAGCTCTTGAGTTCGTCAATTTCACAATCCTTTGACCCTAGCCATCCTGAACTGTGCATTGTGCAATCTCAAGCCTTAGTCCCAAAACTTGACCTATGGAACTACACAATCCCAAAGTCAGTCACTCAACCAATCACCAGTTCCAGCCCTAACAAGAAATTTCATGAAATATATTATATTAGGGGTTTTAGACTAATGTCATCTTGTCATGAATGGTTTTTAGTCGCATACATGTTATCTTATCATGATAGGATGATGATGGAGGAAAAGGAGATGGAGACCATGCTAGAAGAAACATATGGAGTTGAAGAAGACCAAATGATTATCATGAGAGAAGACGAAGGAACACCAGATTATAAGAGAATATGGAATATCAAGACCGCATTGAAGACTCCTTATGTTCAAGTCATAAGGAGGGGGAATAAGAAGAACATGCATCATCTTTCAAGAAGACACAAAGAAAGCAACAACAAATAGTGACTGTACATTGCCATGTCATCATGTAGTCCATGTCATCAATTTCATATCATGTCATGTCATGTGTCATCATGTGCCACATCATTCGTGGATTATGTAATACTATATTGGAAAACTTAATGTAAAGTGGAAGTCCAAGAGTCATCTATGTAATGTGAAAAGTCATGTAGGAAGTCAAAAGGTCATGAGAAGTCAAACAATCATGAGGGTAGTCTAAGAGTCATAAGTGAGGTGAAGGATCACTCCATTTGTTATAAATACACCCTCATTGATCATGTAAAGGAATTTTCACCTTAGCTTCTCCCTTAAGGCATCAAAGAGACAGAGTCAGTGCTTTTGGGGAGTAAGTCGTGGCTCCAATGCTCCATTATTGGAGGTAGTGATGTTCATTGTATTCATGTAAAAATGGACTTTTACTTAATACTTGAAGCCTGATGGCCAACACGTTTTCATGCATGGATTGTGAATATTTGTAAGATTGTTTTGTGAATGTTTATGATTCATGTTTTCTTTCACATGTACTAAATTAGATGAACTATTTTAGTTATTTCAGTTCTTCTCTTATTGAAAATGTGTTGTAATGGTTGCAACATTCATCGAACCATGTGGACTATTCTGCTTGACGTTATGCGGTTATATTTTCACTTGTGTGCGCCTCTACTAGGGTGGTACTATTACCTCTCTCTTAGAGGCTCACTTTTCCTCCCTCTGCAGTAGAAGAACCTCGATACACATGTAGTCGAACATTCACCAATTACACTTACTTTCTTTTTGCAAAGGCACATACATGCTTCTCACTCTTGCTAACAGCTTAAGCCAAGGAAAACCTATAAGAATATATGGAAGTTAGGCTGCTATTTAGGATGGGGCTCCAATTCCAAACAGTGTGAGGTCTAATTGGGACTTCACATCGGTGAGACCCCCTTGGTTGATGAATTTCTAGCATTGTCAACAAAATGGAGTTAGAAAGAGGGCCAGATGAAAAGTTGCACCCATTGAGTCTGTTCTAAATCTTTCATCTTTAATGGTTCTTTCTCAAATCATACTCCTAGGGTGTTTCTTTAATTTATCCATTTGTCAATTTTCAATCCCCAATGAGCCTCTTTATCACTTTTCTGAATTGAAGTTTGACGGTGAGGATGGAACATCCATAGCCAAGCACATTTCTAATTTTCTTAAATTTTGTGAATCTTACAAAATCGATGATGAATATTTTTGTGTGTGCTTTTCTTCCTCACCCTTGAAGGTCATGCTAATCGATGGTGTCACACCTTACCATTTTCTTCCTTCCATTATTTTCACCATTTCCTCCATGAGTTTTATCAAGCCTTTGATAGGTATGATTACTGAGATGTTTTTTATAGAATTAAACAGTTAAGAATGAAGCCCAATTAATTAGTTGAGGATTTCTCTCATTGATTCCTTCACCTTTGTTGTGAATTTCCTAAAGAAGATACATATTGAGATTTCTTTAAACAAAATTTTGAACGTTTGGTTCATATCTCTTTGCATGGTGAACCTGAACCCCCTGATGTTTCTACTCCCCCAACTCTACTAAATAATGAGACACCTCTAATTTCATACGAGAAATATACTACTCTTTTTTTTTCCTTGTCCTCCTTTTTCAGTCCCAATACGGGTGCCTCCTTGCATTGATAATAAAGTTGGGAAATATACAAATCAAATTCCTAATACATCTTCTCATCCTCCTTCTGTTTTTCGTGATTCAGTTCCCATGGAGGAAATCCTGGAATAGTTCATGAAGCCTATGGTGAAGACTAATTCATCCATTCTACAAGATGATATTATTGCTCATAACTTAAGTCTTGAATCATATTTGGATACATGTCATCCTTTACCATCTCTTTTTCACAACCCCTTGTCCCTTAATCTGCCTAATCGATCTCTTTCAAATCCAAGGACTGATCAGGTGCAAGGTAGTTACATTTCGCAGGTAGAGGAGAATAAAGGTGAAGATTCATCTAATATTTCTTCTCTTTTTGAAAATCCTCTGTGTGAATATGTTGTTTCCTCATTCTTAGCTGATATTGAATCTGGTAATCTTGGTAGTCAATCAAATGCGATCAGTTGGCCTAACCAATCTCAAGTCTTGGGCAACAATCATTCTGATGAGGATGCATTCATTGATACATATGATGATGAATTCCCAAGTGCACCAACTGATCTTTCTTATCAAGAAGATTCAATTTCAAAAGATTTAGTTCTTAAATCTGTTTTGGTCAAAGAAGATTCACTTATGAACACTTCTTCCTCTTCACCTCCCTATCCTTAATGCTCTACTGTTTACAATGCATCAACTTGCGATGGAGACTCTCAATGCTCTTTAAGTGTGTTATCCCATGATTTGAATCTTGAAATGACATGGAATAGTGAGAATATCCATGATGAAGAAGAAAGCGATGAAATTATAGAGAATCCATTCCATCCCTTAGCATCTCTTGTTTTGTATGGGGGCATATCTTCAAATCAGTGTGATCATGAGATTTTGCTGATTCATACATCCTTAGACTTGCGATCAGAGGAATATTATGACTTGAGTAATTTGTTTGTTGAAGTTGAAAAATCGAATCAAACTAGTGATGTAGATGGATTCCATCTGAATGATGATGATATTGTTCATAGCAGTTGTCCACATGCAATTTGCGATCTGACTCAGTTTACAAAATGTTGTTATCTCTCTTTTCAAAGTTCCAGAACTTTTCAGGAGGTCGAGGCACTTCAAATCTTGTTGATGATTATGTCAGGTTCTCGCGATCCTAGTGAAATTACTGAACCATGTCATATCAATATTTTCTCACATAATTCTTTCTTTCGTATTATTTTGATGCATGCAAACTCATTCTTAATGGATTTCAAGATTTCTAATTGCAATTTTCATATTTCTCGAGATCGGGTTTCTAATCATAATATTGTAGTGAATCCATCCTCATACAAATCTCTTATATCGAATTCGAGTTTGGAGTGTATACCTTTCGTGAATGTGAGGAATCACGAAGTTGATCAATTTGAAGATTACCTTTGGTCGAAGAGTTCATATTTGTTGATAACTATGGTGAATAATCAACTCATAGTATTTCTTGTGAATATCTTCATGACACCAAAAATCCTCTTGAGCGTTAGCAAGTGCTTGAGTTATTTGTTGAACTGGGTTCCTCTTTTTCATCCACTACATCCTAACTCGTTTCATATGTTCGATATACTAGCATTCCTTTTCAATTATTTCGATGATTGTGATGCTTGTACAGTTTGTCACCAGTTACAGGAAAATGGTTTGTCACATTCGACATGTGAGGAAGTTGATTCTATTGTTTAGAGCATTTGCAAAGCTGTTCAATTTGATTTATATTTCTTAACTACAAATTGGGAATTTGATGCTTTAATCAACCCATATGAACATTATTCTATCTCTGATGACTGTTATTTAGCTTACCATTTTCTCATCAGCACATTAGATGTCAGTTGTTTCACATCTTTTGATCTTTATAGTTTAACATCTCGTTATTGGGATACTTGTCAAGCAGTTGAGGCACTTCAACCTTCGTTGATGCTTATGTTGGGACCTCACTATCTTGGAATGCATGTTCAATATGATCAGATACATTTTCCCTCACAAAATTTTCATCCTCACCCCGAGCTTTTAATTGAAAATCCATATTTTCAAAGATTTCATGGTTTTAAAGAGGACTTTTTGGGATTTTACGATCAGAAAGTGAACAAGCTGGCCTCTTCTTTCATTCTGTTTATTTAACACAAAATAATAAAAGGTGATTCAACGCTTTGATTCGAAAACTCCTAAATTTCACAATGGAGTTGTGTCACTCCTACTGCAGCACTTGAGGAAGGGAACACTGAATAGGGAAACTAGATAATATGGACATGGATCTCGATCTATCTCTGTGCCTAGTGAAAATAAGGATGCCTTTACATATGTTTCAGGTTAACCTACCCGCTGTAATGGTTGGACAAATCCTACTTGGCAAGATTTTTCGCAAATAACAAGGTTCGTTTTTTCCTCATGCTGGCTAAGAAATACAGTGCACATGAAGATGCATTCACGAGAAGTCTTTGAGGTTTGTGTAATTATGGTTTTCATAAAAAGGTAAGAATGTGATCTAATTAGAAGAATTGGTTATGATATATATTTCCTCTAACAAGAAAGACCTTCAATTTTTGTGCAAGAAATTCAAGCTCTTATCTTTTACATTACACAATATTTTTTATTTCTTCTAATGTCTCCTATCTTAATGTATGTGGGTTGGGAGCAGCTACGGTGGCTACATCGGAAATTTCATTATACGTTTCCCTGGCCTTCTAGCTAGTTAGGTTAGGAGTAGGTCTAGTTGCATATTAGTTTCCTGTGCACGTGCCTCCTGCACTCGCTTTTCGTAGTCTTTCGTTTTGTTTCACCTTCTGTTTTCAATTTAGCCTCCATTTGCTTCGCCTTTTTTATTTTGGGTTTCTCGTTGTGTCTTATCTCTTTTCACATTTTGTTTAATAAGACTTTGGATGAAGGGTGTCCCATTTGGGCTCGAAAGACAATGTGGCAAAATAGAAAAGGGCTTTGTGACACTGCAACATTTGGCTAACCTTGATTCCTTCTTCTCTGTCTTGGTTATCCTTCAGTCGATGATGTTCTTACGGAAAATACAATCCTTGCATAAGGAAAGCTCTGTGTCAAACAATGATATCTGTGTCTATTCTAGAAACCTCATCCCTACTATCAGTTCTCTACATTTTGATTGTTTCCATGTTGATCCAATCAATTAGAGAAGGACAAGTGGAAAATCTAAATGAGCAAACCAATATAATAGGTCTTACATATGCTTATCTGAAGGAACAACCTCCGCTACTCTCAATAAGTCGATATTCCTCTTCTTCCCATGAAATTAATAAGTATCAATGCACAATCCCATATAAAATAAAATACATAAAGGGCGAAAGAAGAAAAATGCTTCTTACGAAGGGAGGTGAAGCAAGCAACTTCACTGGGGTATTGTCCAGGCTCATTAGCAACAAAGAAATGTTAGTGTTCCTGAAGTGACTTCATCTGGGTACTGTCCATGCCTGTTGGGAGCAGAGCAACACCAGAGATGAAAAACTATACTCTAAAAATCTAAATCTTGTGTGCTACATTACCCTTCTCCTATCTTGAAATTTTGTGATATCGCTAGTTCTATGTTTGTGTTAAATTGAGGAGGAATGAAGGGGGCGATGTTTATGCATTGGGTAAGTGGGGAAGTCGGGATAATCCAAACAATGAATAAATAATACCTGAGGAAATAGACCCTATATAGAAGATTTGACCAAGGTAGAGAAGTTAGAGTTCTACCAATTCGTCACCAAGTGTTGTCGCTGTGACAAACACCCTCCAAAATTTTGTCTACACTTGAATTTTGGAGCCTACTATGGATCTTGTGATTGGTCATTTCATCGTCACTTCTTGTTCGGTGGATGCTTTATTAAGTCTTCTAGCTCCCTTCTTGGATTATAAGTGTCGAAGTCACCTGCTCACAAATGCTAAGTCTGCAACAAGTTCATGAGCACATCCTTTTACGCAAGCTTGAACGGATCGAGCACAGTCCATCAAGACAGTTCCTATGCAATGTTCAACTTATGTCGACATTCAGTGTGCACTCTCAATTGACAATCTCTCACTTTTGGCTATGATTGTACTTTGGTTTCATTGAGTTTTCTAAACTGTCACTGTTGCGCACCTTCACTTTCCCGAGTGTTGCTTTTATGTTTTCGAATGCCACCTTCGCTTGCTTTCATCTTAAATAGTGTTGTTTTCATGTTATCTTGGCTCTGGCATGTTTTTTTTTCACTGTCATTCACATACAACAATTGTCATTCACACTTTTCTCTTTATATAGAAAATTTCATCTTTTGGCATGGAAAAAGTCACTTCTCATGTAAAGTGGAGTTTTTACTTGTTTCAAGGGTTAACTTTGGTGTTGATAAGTCCTGCTAGTCATGTAGACATGTTTTACACTCATTCCCAAAGTTTCATGCACTATCACACAAGTTTTCTCACTTTCATCGCAAAGTGTATGTATTGTGTCGCACTTGGAGAGGTATGTTGCATTGTTGTCACATTGAGGGCATCAAATTGTTATTTTTTTTTGAGTGATCAATGTTGTGTTATCGACTGTTCCTAGTGTGTGATCATGATCTTTTTTGGTCTCTACTTACTTGAGCCTCATTGATCCCACACTTAGCCTTATCTGGAAAA
This sequence comes from Pinus taeda, assembly GCA_000404065.3. Lineage (NCBI taxonomy): Eukaryota > Viridiplantae > Streptophyta > Pinopsida > Pinales > Pinaceae > Pinus > Pinus taeda. Next base: position 193,831 of record APFE031088588.1, on the reverse strand, counting down.
TTATGTTCCCAGGCAACTTGACTTCACTTAACTTTCCTGAAATGTGCATTACATAGTCTCAACCCTCAATCCTTGACCTTGCCTCTTGGAACTATGCATTGTGTAGTCTCAGTGCTAATTCCAAGTTCTTGAGCTCCATAACTGCACAACCCTTACCTCTATCTAGCCTTCTTTGCGCACTGCATAGTCTCAAGCATCAAGCCTCAACCTTGAGCTCTTGAACTACGCAACTGCACTATCACTTGGCCTCTCTCCCTCCACAATTGTGCATTGGGAAAATTTAAGCCTCAAGCCTCAAGCCTCAAGCTTGAGGCCTTGAAACCCTCAACTATGCAATCCCACAACTTTTTCTCATGTCTAAACTACGCATTGGGCAACTTCAAGCCTCAAGCTTCACCTCTTGAGTTCCTGAACTACATAGTCACTCAGCCTAGGCTTGTTAATTTTTGCAACTATGGTAAAATTCCACCTTGGATAGCTCAAATGACCTAAATAATGATTGAATTAGATTCATCTTTTTGAGAGGACCAAAATTGACCTAAATATCACCCAATTTGGTTAATCAGAAGTTGAGTTATGAATTATTTTATTCACACATGTATTATGGAATGGGTCAGCCCTAACCACATGAGTAACTACTTGGGTCAGCCTTAGCCCCAAGTGAACCCGCAAAAAAACCTATAAATATAAGAGACCTCAAGATCATTTGGGTGCATCTTCTCTTCTCTTTTGTCTTGGTTCGCACAGGTTCGATGGAAGGAGTTCGCTCAAGGGTCCGAAATCATAGGCAAAAGGTTCACTCTGGATTAGGATCTTCTGGATCTCGGTTGCTGGCACATAACAGGGCATTCTGGTCTTTGGTCGCCGGCACATAAGCCTATGAGAGTGACCAAATACACATAATCTCTAGCACATAGGCTTATGGGAGCGACTATGGCTTCAGGGATAGATCTAGAGGTATCAGTCCCTGGTCGCTCGCACAGAGTGGTCCTGAGAGCTACGAGGACATCTCAGTCACTTGCACAGCAATAGTAAGGGAGCAACTCTAGATTTTAAGCGTATTGTTCCACATTCGCTTGCATCAAGACCTCCTGAGAGCAACCATGTAGTCACAGTCACTTGCATACATTGATAGAGAGAGCGACCAAGGAGTTTCATTCCCTCATAGTCAGTCGTGATGAGGGCAACCAGAGTTCAGATCTAAGATTTTCCATCTTGGATTCGGTTGACTTCAGCGATATGGTAGATCTGGGTTTCTCTCTATTGTTATACAAATCTGTAGATCTGTAAATCTGATTTGTTAATTTTCGATGCAAACATATGTATTGGGCTCATTGATAGTGACAACATTATACAATAGTTGACATCAGTTTGTGATAGCACATTACATCCATCAGTATGAGGGTTCTAATTCCTAGCATGATTATATATGTTTCATGGATATCATTATTGTTTTGCTGCATAGACAAAGTTATGGATCATTATACTCTCTTTTGCCGCATCATTTGATGATGATCTAAGAAGAAGAAGATTTGCAAGGGTTTTCCCCATAGTGGGTTTTGACCTGGTCTCGGGCCAATCCTAATGTATCTATGTGTGTGCATGTTTTCTTCTACTATTCATTTTATATTCCGTTGCATTGATTATGACGGTGATATTGTTTCTTTCTATGTAATTGCATATGTTGATGTATTATGTTGTAAATTTGAATATGCAATGATGATATGGGGTGAACTTAATGTATTAATGATGAAATGAAACTATCATAGCAAAGAACAATGTCACCCTAAGAAAATTTAACATGGAATCAGAGCTAGGTTGAATAAAATCCATGGAGATCACCCTAATGATGACAACATTGATGGAAGCAAGAAGAGGATGGTGGAGACCTAAAATAATTCTAGGGTTTGAAGAAAACCCTAGGTGACTTTATTATTAGGGTTTGTTGGATTCTATGAGGTTAGAATTGAAGAGAAAAACCTTGGTTTATGGAAACTATATGAGATATAGTATGGTAAATGAGAAGATTCTCAAACACTTATGGGAGATTTGATGAAGCCCTAGATGGGATTATCCCTAGCAGATCTGGTTGGATACTTGAAGACAACATTGGTATATGGACCATGGACATTGATGGCTCTTGAAGATTGGTTCAAGAAGGAGAGGATCACCTCTCATTGAAGATAAGTACTTCTTGACTTATGATGATTCTTACCTGTTAGACTTATGGATATGATGCTTATGTTTATTTCTTGTACTTCTTGCATATGTATTTGAGTATATGGATGTTTCTAATCTCTTTGATGAGATGAGATGTGTAGATCATTATTGAGGATCACTTTGAGATGCAAATAGAGAAAGAGATAAAGAGGTACTTGATGAAAAGATGACAAAGTGCTTCAAGTGACCTATGTCTAATGAGTAGGTGCTCAGGTATTTGAACACCACAAGATATGCATGGTATGTTGTGTTTCAGCTATTGGCTCGGTAAGCCCTAAGGTATGTTAAGAATGCTTCTTTATTTAATGGCTCATACATTCATATGAAAGTGACTTTGATATATGTCTCCTATGATGAAATTATGCACTTGGTATTGATCATTTTTTACCTTCTTGAATTCTATGAGGTTATCTAATGTTGATACATTGATACACTTAATGATTGGCTAACATCTATGATCTATGTGTTGGATATCTTGATCCTATAGAGAAGGCTAGTACCTTGGCTCTATAAAATGATACTCTTGATACTTATCATGATGGATTTCATATAGAAGGATAGTTCACTGACTCCTATACATGAGTCTGCTAGTAATGCTTGCGATAAACATGATGAAAGCATATGTAAAGAGTGATTGACACTCTTGTTGTTTTGATAAAGCTTTATTGAATGACCTAATCTAATCTCATTGGTCATGAAGTGCATGCTAACCTTGATGTGAGAAGTATAAGTGTAATATTAATATTTCGGATCTCTTACTACCTATGGTCTTGTCTTGATGGCATATGGATAAACTTAATGCCCTAGCTTGATGGAGCGACTTGATAAAAGGTGTTATTGTGTTTGAGATATATTTGTTGCTTTGAGTATAACCCTTTGATGAAAGATTGATTTCATGATGTTGATAGACATATGTTTATGATCTAACGGATCTGATGTTGCATGACTCAAGTAGAGACAGGTTGCTTACATGAATGAAGATGAATGATGTAGATCCCGAGTTAGAGGGAGAATCTCTTCTCAAGATTCTTACCCTTATTACTATTTGTATTCTATGTTGTTGAAGTATGATTTATGTGCATCTAACAGTATTGATCTGCAACAGAGTTGTAGATATGAATCCTGTACATAAATTAGGGTTTCTTCTCTAGTCGCAGTTATAGATCTAGGATATTTCATCTGTGGATGCACGCATGCTAAGGCCTAGACAATGTCTAGACAACTAAAGTCGCTCTCATGTTAAACTGAAGGGAGCGACCAGGGGTTTGACTATTGTTGACCATCATCTGAAGCTTTCTAAAGTTGTTTGAACTCTTAATCATGATGCCCCTGACATATTCTACCACTGTTAACTGATTTATGAATTTGTTGAGTTAGATTGTTGATCATATAATGAAGTATTATGCATGAAATTAGATGGTCACTTAGAAGATGTCAGTACCACATATGTATTACAGATAACAACAAGCAGGAAAATTTTGAATGTTTTCCATAACATGAACATGCAGATTGAACTTGTGTTTGCAGGTGACCAGGACATACATATAGATATGTCACTATGTTGGCATAATTTGGTATTACTGGTATCTATGAAAAGTGTTTTGTCATGATGCTTGACAATAACTTTGAATTTACGATTGAGATGTGCTTTGACTATAGATCTCTCTACGATAGAAATTTGGACTTGACCTGATGTCTAGTGATATGATTTGACGATCATTGATTTGCCTGATATCGATACTATGTGGGCATGATGCCTTATGTGGAAATTGGCCTCCTTGTTCTTAACACAATGGTTGAAGTAATGATAGTTGTGATTTGGCATGAAAAAATGGAACCTGCATGACTCATCCTTGATGTATGCATTTGTACCTAGTGACAAGATGACTTGTATTATGATAATGAGAATGAATTAATCAAGTTTGGATTGATAATGCATGATGCTCCACCTGTCTCCTGGTTGAAAGTATTAAGACTATGATAATGATGACTTTGATAATGGTCGTGATCTGGCTTCTAAACTCTGATGAGTTGACTTTGTTGTTGATGGTACAACATTGATTTATGTAAGGATGATTATGTTGGATTAGCAAGGCATTGTGCTTAGAGCATTGCAATCCATATATGTCTAGATTTGACAGTTATCTTATGAAGTCAGGATGATGAGTTCTAAGGTATGGCTTTGATATTTATTATGGTTTTGGTTTTATATCCTGATGATCTACTTGTGACAAGTGATGAGCCTCTGATGATCTAAATAAGAGGGAGATGGTGTATGCAACCCAAAATAATGTATCATGGCATGATGGATTGATTTCTAAAATTTGGGAAAGAAATTCCATATTGCAAATCTATTGTAAAATGTTTTGAATAATGAAAATTACAAATCCTTAGATACTTTGATTTGAAGTTCAAGATGTTGTTGAACTTGACATGGCATCCAACGGTTGAAGTATTGATGTTCTTTTTTGAACATCCATCTATATATGTATGATGTGCATAGAACCTTAATGAATTCATGAGTGAGTTGCTTCACTCACATAGAGTTTCCACCGAGCATGCTTTGAAATATTTGTATATGAGGTGTTCTAGTTTTTAGAATGAGATATTTCTCCTATGATACGTGTCTGCACAGATGTATTGCTGATATTTGAGATTATTGTTGATAAGCACATTTGGATGTTTCTTTAGTATGCGATCTGCCATGATATATTTGATGAGAGGTCCATAGCATGAACGAGGTTGATCATGATGTTGCTAGCATGGCTAGCTGTGAGGAAGGATATAGAAGCTCCTTAGAGAGTTGTTTGAGCATGATCTAGATATGACAGGGATACATTGTGATGATTTGATTAGCAATAAGTCCCATATTTATAGTTAGGACTGAGATACTCTCATATATTGAGACAATGTAGTTGTTCAAATCAAGCTTAGGCTTGTGGTTGGCACCTCCTTAAGAGGGAGGATGATTATGGTATCCTTTTGTGATCCATATGATTATATATGGTCTGACATGATATTTGATTTGATATTCTGTATGAACATGAAACAACTTCTATTGATACAAGTTGATGATGAGAGCAACATTGATCGAGGACATTAAGCAAACTCTTCCTACCCTACTTGAGCTCCCAGGGTGAGGAATTGATAAAGAGGGCTCCTGGGGTTGAGGGAACTCTGGGCAATAGGGTGTTACCCTATCTATTACCTAGGGTTTAAGAATGTTGCTCCCTTATATTTATAGGGTCAGATAATGTTGCTCCCCTCTTTGTCTTTGCAGAGTATACGCCAGTTGGAATCATACCCTAAAGAAGGCCAGCTTGATGGGAATACCGCTCCTCTTTTTTTTCAATGAGTTGAGAGTGTACTTGGGGTGTACAACCTAATTCGATTATGATGCAGGTGTTGTACCACATGAATATTATCATAGCAAAGAACAATGTCACCCTAAGAAAATTTAACATTCAAAACTGTGCAGTCTCAAGCCTCAAGCCTCCAACTTGAGCCCTTGAGTCCCTCAATTGTGAAGTCCCTCTTCCCAGGACTCTAGAACTATGTGTTATGTAGTCTCAAGGCTTAAGCCTCAAACCTGAGCTATGAAGTCCCTCAATTGTGCAATCCTTTTACGTTGGCCATATTGAACTGCGCATTGCGCAGCATCAAGCCTCAATCTCGGACCTTGGCCTCTGGAACTACTTAATCCCTAAGTCACTCAATTAGTCACCAGTTCCAGCCCTAACAAGTGATTTCATGAAACATGTTAGATTAGGGGTTTTCAAACTAATGTCGTCTTGTCACGAATGGTTTTTAGTCACAAGTATGTTAACTTATAATGATATGATGATGATGAAGGAAAAGGAGATAGAGACCATGCTAGAAAACACCTATGGAGATGAAGGAGACTAGATGATTATCAGGAGAGAAGATGGAAGATCAAGACTACATTGAAGACTCCTTATATTCAAGACATAAGGGGGAGGAAGAAGAAGAACATGCACCATATTTCAAGAAGACACAAAGAAAACAACAACAAAGAGTGACTTGACATTTCCATGTCATCATTGTTATGGAATGTCATGAGTCATCATGTGCCACATCATTCGTGGATTATGTAATATTATATTGGGAAATTTAATGTAAAGTGGAAGTCCAAGAGTCATCTATGTAATGGGAAAATTCATGTATGAAGTCAAAAGGTCATGAGAAGTCAAACAATCATGAGGGTAGTCCAAGAGTCATAAGGGAGGTGAAGGATCACCCCATTTGTCATATCTACGCCCTCATTGCTCATGCAAATGAATTTTCACCTTGGCTTCTCCCATAAGGCATCATAGAGACATAGTCGATACTTTTAGGGAGCAATTCGTGGCTCCAACGCTCCATTATTGGAGCTAGTGATGTTCGTTGTATTCATGTATCTTGGGACTTTTACTTAATACTTGAATCCTGATGACAATCACGTTTTCATGCACGGATTGTGAATATTTGTAAGATTGTTTTGTGAATGTTTATGATTCATGTTTGCTTTCACTTGTACTAAAGTAATTGAATGTAACAACCTTAGTAAAAAATCCATGTAATAAAGTTAATAAAGGAAAAATAATAACCAAGGTCATGGGACATGCATTCCAAGCTAAATGTTGGGAAAAAGCACAGTGGTGGGGATCACTTATGATTAATTAATGGCTATGGAAAGTCAAATTGGCATTAATTGGAATTTAATTTATGAAAATAATGGAAGAGAGGAGAAAAGGGAGGTGAAAGGTCACAAGTTGCCTGTGAGGAGGAAATTGAAGGAAAATAATGGAAAATGAAGAAGATAGAGGCCTCATTTATAAAAAGGCTTATGAGGAACAATTTGTAGCTTTAGTTAGTTCACTTTTGGAGCTCTGGTTTTCTACTCTCTCTCTCTCATACTCTTGGACACTTAGAGTTTTCTTGCAACACTCTTGGAGGAGTGTGGCATACTTGGGATTTGGAGTAAGAAGGCAAAGGAAGAGCAGGAAAGCACAAGAGGACATTGGGATCAGAAGCTACAACAGGTTTTTCTTGCAGGTACCGAGTTGCATGTATGACTTCCTTGTTAGTTTTGGCATGCATTGCACATGCATGTGGTTTCTTGGTTATGATTTGTCATTGCCATGGAGGAATTCCTATATTGGCAGGGGTTTTGCCTAGCCTTTCCATTTCCTGGAAAGTCATGTTGTTGTGGGTTATCTTTTTTTTTTGGTGCTCACATTCCTTTGTTTGTTGGTTGAGTTATTAGTTCCTAGAGCCTTGGTTGTGTTAGGGCCTAAATATGCCTCAGGCTGAAGGAAGGCAGGTCTAGGGTAACATCAAACCACGCTTAACCTGGTAGCTAGCCCTACCAGGTCGGGAGAGGGCTCTCTCCTTGTCAATCTCAAAGAAAATATCAAAAATAAGGCTTGAGATGACTGATATGAATACTAATTTCAGGCTAGGTATATTTGCTCAGAGGATTTTGTTTGATTTTATGGTTGGTTGTTGGATCAGATGAGGAAGGCAGTTTTGGGTCCGGGAAATCAACTCAGATTTGCAGAGGTTTCTGTGGGGCGAGGTAGGCAAGTGTTTTAGCACTTTGAAATGAATGTGATGGTGAGTCTAAAGACTGGTGAGGAGTTGGAGAGGGCATGCAAGGTTCACGAGTCATCTTCAAACAACAGAAAACATTTAAAACAAAATGAAATCCCAAGGCAAAGCTCTGAACATCAATGGATTCTACCTATTAATCTTGATTCATTTAGTTATGTAGAAAAAGATAGATGATGGCACATATACACATAAGGGAAACTAAATAACAAAGGAGAAAACAATGCCAATACACATTACCACAAGAATCCCACAAAATTCTGCAAAACCCTGGGTCATTTCCTTGCCAAACTGTAGAAGTGATTTACAATGTAGCTTAATGCATCCACAAGAGTCCAACCCTTTCAAATGACTAAGAAAGTACAAGATATAGGCATAAAACCACCTATGCTAGCTATCAGGGGTCGAATCCATGAGTCAAGGAGCTATTTCAACAACATCTAAACTGGGAACTAGAAAATAGGCAGTGGAACCGCTTGCCTCTAAAATTATGGAAGTTGATTCATTCAACCTCAAACTACCTCTAACTGATGTGTCTACCCCCTCAAATCATTTTTTCATCAAATTTACATCATATTACATCATTTACCATCACAAATTTACCAAGGAGAAAAGAAAAAGTCAACTGACAGTCAAACTAGGCGAAATTCTGAGTTTTTAGGCAAAATTGGCAAAAGTTTGCTTGATGTGCAGCGCCCTGAGCCTGATGCAAAATTCCACTTCAAGGCTGATTTTGAAGGCCTTCCACTTCACCAAATGAGGCCCAAGATAGCTTGTTGGAAAGCCCTGCCTATCTAGTTTCTGGAACACTTTGAATTTTCTGATTTGGAGGTCATTTGCCCCCTCAAACGTGGATTCTCCCAAGACTGGTTCTTCTGTGTCCAAAAAGTGGCAGAGAGGGCACTTTTTGAGTTTTTTTTTTCCCTTTAGGTGACCCAGATCTCCTCCACATCTTATGAAAATTTCTGGGTTTCAATTTTTTTCCATGAGGAATCCAAAAAATCAAGCCATTTTGCAAAATACTGAGGCAACTCAATGCGCATCAGCTGAAAATCCCTATGTTTTTAATTACAAAATTGTAAAATGATAAAAAAATTCCAAAATTTCTTCAAATTTGGCACATGGGTCCCTCATTGATTGCTTTGTTGGGCTAGTGAAGCCTCAACCAATATCTTTAGCTTATCATGCTCCTTTTTTCTCCTTAATTCTTTCCGTAGAACTGTCACTAAGTGTTTCTTCTTCATAACTTGTTTCACTACTTCTTGTCATGGTGCTTGGTGCTTGTCTTAGGGGAGTGATGTGATGATAGTATGGTGGAAAATGATAATGAGAGAGGACATGGGAGATGAGTATGAGGAGATTTTACTAATGTGAAAAGGAGTTTGGGAATGAAGGGATAGGTTTTGGGAAACTAGGGTTTTGTGAGGGATTTAGGGTTTGATGAAGGGAATGAGTTGTCTTAGGGGAGTGGGATATGGAAAATGGGATTAATGGATTGATTTAGGGCAATGTAAGATAGAAAAGGAGAAAATGATGTTGGTTTTTGGTTATGGAGTGAAAGTTGTACAATGAAATGGAAAATGATGAAGACAAGCTAGGGTTTGATTTTCAAAATGCAAAACTCATGAAGAACACATGTAGAAGATCAAATTCAGCTCAAATGCAATAAGGCCTTACTTGTATAAGAGAAATGCAACGTTTTTGAGGGTTATTGAGTGATTTGGAATGTTTAGGCAACTTTTGGACTGATGCGCAGTACTTGTGTAATTTAACACTGGAAAAAACTATCAGATGCGCAGCGCCAACCCTCTGATGCGTAGCGCCTCCCTGATGCACAACACCTTTTTGCAGACGACTTTTTAAGGCCTTCCCGATGTCCAAATTGGGCATTTGATAGCTCGTTGGAAAGCTTATTGAGTCTAGTTTCCAAAAAAACTTTAATTTTGCAATTTGGAGTTCATTTGCCCTGTCAAAAGTCAAATCTCCCAAGACTGGTCAAAATGTGCAAAATGAGGATTCCTAAATGTAGAGTGTTGTTGCTGTCAAATTTTGAAAGTCTTCCTCAACTCCAAATTGAAATCATGATATCTCATTGGAAATCTCTCTATGTTTAAATATCATTTAAATCATCAATAAAGTCATTTGAACATCCCAGCTAGGTTAAATCTTGATTTTCCCAAGGTCGCTCCAGAAGTGCATCAATCCTCCTGAGGCCAATGATGTTTTCGACATTTTTCCCAAACCATGAAACCTGTGTAAAAAATAAAAGAGTTTTTTCTTCCTGGGTCAATGATGGACAAAAACCTCTCTCACTTTTTTCAAATTAATCTTATCTTTCTGAGAAACATCATTTGAATAAAACCTATCCCGATGTGTGGAACAGGGGATTTGTGGAAATGAAGGGAAATGGAGGGATAAGGGGCTTCTAAATTATTGAGAAAATTTTGGGAAGTAGGGAGGGATGTTAGGAAGTAGGGGAAAGTGTAATTTCAAATATTGAGTGAGGGGAAGGGGTCCAAAAGGGAAAAACACGGGCCTAGCCTAGAAAATTGTCAAATTGTAGCAATAAACTAGAGTTTGTGGGAAAATGATGAATTTGAGGGATATGAGTGATGGGAAGCATTTAAGAAGGTATATTAAGGATAGGGAAAGGTGTATGAACATCAGGACACAATTCTTGTTGATCATTTAACCATCTAAGAAAAATTACCTTCAAAACCCTAGGAGAGGGAAATGGGCCTTATCCAAGTACAACTGAAGCATGAACAAGGTGTAAAATGACCCATTGGAACCTGAAATGATGATAACTCTTTGAATGATGGTACACTTAGCCAAATAGTGAGACACTTGGAAAACTTTGGAAGGAGTGAAAACAACCCTAGACCTAATACCTAGTGACCAAATTTTACTTGAAGAATCACTAAAATGACAAAATTTGACTTTGACACCTTGAGACCACTTTGTAAGAGCATATTTGATCATTGATGGAAGGCTTCAAAGGCTAACACTAACATTGGCTCCATTGGGGATGGTAGCTCTTTGGAGGTGCCAAGAACACCGTAGACCAAGTAGCCTTATCCATGGGGCATGGAGTCAAAAACTCTAACTGAAATGCTTGACCAAATACTGATAACTCAAATACACAAACTAACTCTTACTCAACTAAAAATTGACTCAATACTAAAACATAACTGACAGACTGGAAACTATACTCAAAATGGAGCTTATTCAATAAAACTTACTCTAATTGTTCCATTCATTACCTGATCAAGTGAAATGAAACAACCAAGGCAACCAAGTAAGTATTCCGGCTGCTGTTTGAATTCTCTGCAAGTGTTTGCTTATGAACAACAAGAGAGAACTACTGAAAGGCAACTTCCATGAAAACTTGTAAACAAATCCATTGAATAATATGGATTCTCTATCCGACTCCAAATACACTGCATAAGGATCTTGAAATTCACGCACAGTGGGACTTAGCTCATCCAATGGATTACTTTTCTTCTCCTCATACCATGAATGCAAACTTTCATCTGAGCTTTGTGACGAGACTACTGCTGAAAATGACAAAGAAACCAGCTGCCGGATCAAGTTTGTATCAACACTTGTTTCAATATCACAGTTAGCTAGTGGAGAAGGACTTTGATTGCAAACATCATCCAACACGTCAGCTATTGGATCATGAAAAACTTGAAAAGACTGGTGCAACCCATTTTTGATTGGTTCCAATGAGATGGCATGATTTTCTATAGGTTGATCATCCTTTATTGAAGATATACTATGCAATTTTCCCTTCAAAAATTGAAATGATTCAAAACAAAATGGTACGGAATCATCTTGCATCATTTGATCATATGGTCCAGCTTCCAAGTCTTCATCTGCAACCTGACATTCAATGGCATTCGGGGGCTACAAATCTGGATATGAGAAGTCTTGAACAAGGATTTCATTTCCCTCAAGATGGTCAAGATCGAAACTTATCGATGGTTGATTTCTAATTGCATGAAAGTTGTCTCTGATGAACTGAAATGAAGCAAAACAAAAAGGAAAATATCCTTCACTTACTTCAAAATTTGATGTACTTTCGTCCTCACTTTCATAGCTGATATGCATCGGTTGATCACTGTATTTGAGCTACTGAAAGTGAATTTCCTCCTTCCACAAACTAGCCGTTGATCTGTCTGCAAGACTAGCTTCTGTTTGGAGAACATAATCATCATCATACTGATCAAACTTAGGGAAATCATCAATATAAAACACATCATCAAGCATACATGTCATATCAACAGATCTCTCTTCTCCAAGACGATCTATAAAACAATCATTATCAGATCTATGACAACTGGGATAAGAAAGAAAATATTTTGGATCAGCCACTTGTTTTTCTTCAATCAGCGAGCCATGGTCTTGAACATCATAATCATTCCTTGTGGTGATCTTTTGCATCATCTCTTCCACTGCACTTACCAAAATGTCGAGCTTTACCTCTAAAGATGTAGATTCCTCTGGATCTATGTTCTTCATCTCTTCTTCCCTCAACTTTTCCCTTCTGATAAGAAAATTAGCCTCTACATCTACTACACTATTTTGCATCTCTTCAAGTGTTGCAAGGTTCCTTTCCCTCAGCTAAAACTCCATTTCCAAATCAAAGGCTTCCGGGTAGTACAAGAGAGCGGATCCAGGAGGAGGTCTTATATTAACCAGCATCGATAAATAGACTTGGTTAAATCTGGCATAAAACTGTTGTACTGTCTCCCTTGGCAATCTTTTCAGCTGGTTATACTCTTCTATAATCAAGAAAGGGTTTTGTCTGACCACCCACCTGTCGAGGAAAACTTTGACGAACTACTGGAAATCTAAGATGCTCACATCAGGTAGGGTTTTGAACCAACTCGTGACTTTGCCTTGCAAAGAAAGAGCAAAAAGCCTAATACTGACATCCTCTTCATCAACTTCAAAAAGGTCAAGAAAATACTCAAAATTTAGTACATGTCTCTCAGCAGTGATGTTGTTACAGTCACCATCAAATCTTAGTAGATATAGGTCATGATTTTTAGGGAAAGCATGGGATATAGGAGGTACAATCAGAGGCTTGTATCAATCTGGAATTTTACAAGGTAGTGGGGTATGTACAGAAGTTGTAGAATCAGTCTTGGTCTCTTTAGGCTCATCAATTTGAAGATGGTCATCACAAGATTCAGAAGACGGGTCTTGATCAAGATCAAAGACATGTGCATATTTTGTATCCACTATCTTCAAAGGGAAAGAATCAAATGCAGATCTAGGATCTTTCCTCGAATACCATATACTTTGTAAAGCCTTCTTGACATTCTCAGGAAAAGAGAAGAAATAATTTATAACAAAGAACATAATGTCTTGGATGAAATTCTAACTTGAATACCCGATATTTCCATATTGCCCCTTCATGTTTCTACTAGTCAGGTTCATCTTCCAGTGGAGTCCTTGGATCTAATCGCCAAACTGATTTGGAGTCTCCAGGTGAATGATTTCAGCCTTCCGGTGTCTAATTGTTGTCCACCATCAACAATAAAATCTGAAATTGATACATTTTGCTAAGGAACATAACACTATGTTCCCCAGTATGGTCGCCACTATGTTAGGGCCTAAATCTACCTCAGGTTGAAGGAAAGCAGGTCTAGGGTAACATCAAACCATGCTTAACCTGGTAGCTAGCCCTACCAGGTCAGGAGAGGGCTCTCTCCTTGTCAATCTCAAAGAAAATATGGAAAATAAGGCTTGATATGACTGATATGAATATTGATTTTAGGCTAGGTATATTTTCTCAAAGGATTTTGTTTGATTTTATGGTTGGTTGTTGGATCAGATGAGGAAGGCAGCTTGGGGTCTGGGAAATCAACTCAGATTTGCAGAGGTCTTTGTGGGGCGAGGTAGGCAAGTGTTTTAGCACTTTGAAATGAATGTGAAGGTGAGTCTAAAGACTGGTGAGGAGTTGGAGAGGGCATGCAAGGTTCATGAGTCCTCTTCAAACAACAGAAAACATTTAAAACTAAATGAAACCCCAAGGCAAAGCACTGAACATCAATGGATTCAACCTATTAATCTTGATTCATTTAGTTATGTAGAAAAAGATAGATGATGGCACATGTACACATAAGGGAAACTAAATAACATAGGAGAAAACAATTCCAATACACATTACCACAAGAATCCCACAAAATGCTACAAAACCCTGGTTCATTTCCTTGCCAAACTACAGAAGTGATTTACAATGTAGCTCAATGCATCCACAAGAGTCCAACCCTTTCAAATGACTAAGAAAGTACAAGATATAGGCATAAAACCACCTATGCTAGCCATTAGGGGTCGAATCCATGAGTCAAGGAGCTGTTTCAACAACATCTAAACTGGAAACTAGAAAATAGGCAGTGGAACAGCTTGCCTCTAAAATTATGGAAACTAATTCATTCAACCTCAAACTACCTCTAACTGATGTATCTACCCCCTCAAGTCATTTTTTCATCAAATTTACATAATATTACATCATTTACCATCACAAATTTACCAAGGAGAAAAGAAAAAGTCAACTGACAGTCAAACTAGGCGAATTTTTAGTTTTTAGGAAAAATTGGCAAAAATTTCGCTGATGCACAGCGCCATGAGCCTGATGCGCAATGCCACTTCAAGGCTGATTTTGGAGGCCTTCCACTTCACTAAATCAGGCCCAAGATAGCTTGTTGGAAAGCCCTACCTATCTAGTTTCTGGAACACTTTGAATTTTCTAATTTGGAGGTCATTTGTCCCCTCAAACGTGGATTCTCCCAAGGCTGGTTCCTGTGTGTCCAAAAAGTGGTAGAGAGCGCACTTTTTGAGTGTTTTTTGCCCTTTAGGTGACCCAAATCTCCTCCAAATCTTATGAAACTTTATGGGTTGCATTGTTTTTCCATGAGGAATCCAAAAATGCAAGCCATTTTGTAAAATACTGAGCCAACTCAATGCGAAACACCGGTGGCGCTGCACATCAGCTGAAATCCCTATGTTTTTAATTACAAAATTGTAAAATGACAAAAAATTTCCAAATTTTCTTCAAATTTGGCACATGGGTCCCTCATTGATTGCTTTGTTGGGATAGTGAAGCCTCAACCAAGATCTTTAGCTTATCATGCTCCTTTTTTCTCCTTAAGTCTCTCTCATGGAACTGTCACTAAGTGTTTCTTCTTCATAACTTGTTTCACTGCTTCTTGTCATGGTGCTTGGTGCTTGTCTTAGGGAAGTGATGTGATGATAATATGGTGGAAAATGATAATGACAGAGGAAAATGGAGATGAGCATGAGGAGATTTTACTAACGGGAAAAGGAGTTGGGGAATGAAGGGATAGGTTTTGGGAAACTAGGGTTTTGTGAGGGATTTAGGGTTTGATGAAGGGAATGAGTTGTCTTAGGGGAGTGGGATATGGAAAAGAGGATTAATGGATTGATTTAGGGCAATGTAAGATAGAAAAGGAGAAAATGATGTTGGTTTTGGGTTATGGAGTAAAATTTGTACAATGAAATGGAAAATGATGAAGAGAAGCTAGGGTTTGATTTTCAAAATGAAAAACTCATGAAGAACACATGTAGAAGATCAAATTTAGCTCAAATGCAATAAGGACTTACTTGTAGAAGAGAAATGCAGCGTTTTTGAGGGTTATTGAGTGATTTGGAACGTTTGGGAAACTTCTGGACTGATGCGCAGTGCACTAGGCCCAATGCGCAACACCTGTGTAATTTAACACTAGCAAAAACTGTCTGATGTGCAACGCTCCTCTGATGCGCAGAGCCAACCCTGCGATGCGCAGTGCCTCCCTGATGCGCATCACCCTTTTGTATACGACTTGTGAAGGCCTTCCCAGTGTCCAAATTGGGCGTTGGATAGCTCGTTGGAAAGCGTATTGAGTCTACTTTCCAACACAACTTGAATTTTTCGATTTGGAGTTCATTTGCCCTATCAAAAGTCAAATCTCCCAAGACTAGTCAAAATGTGCAAAATGAGGTTGCCTAAATGCAGAGTGTTGTTGCAGTCAACTTTTGAAAGTCTTCCTCAACTCCAAATTGAGCTCATGATAGCTCATTGGAAAGCTCTCTCTGTCTAAATATTATTTAAATCATCAAGAAAGTCATTTGAACATCCTAGATATGTTACATATTGATTTTCCCAATGTCACTCCAAAAGTGCATCAATCCTCCTGAGGCCAATGATGTTTTCGACATTTCTCCCAAACCATGAAACCTATGTAAAAACTAAAAGATGTTTTTCTTCCTAGCCAATTATGGACAAAAGCCTCTCTCACTTTTGTCAAATTAATCTTCTCTTTCTCAGAAACATCATTTGAATAAAACCTATCCCGATGTGTGGAACAGGGATTTGTGGAAATGAAGGGAAATGGAGGGGATGAGGGGCTTCTAAATTATTGATAAAATTTTGGGAAGTAGGGAGGGATGTTAGGAAGTAGGGGAAAGTGGAATTTCAAAGATTGAGTGAGGTTAAGGGGTCCAAAAGGGAAAAACACAGGCCTAGCCTAGAAAATTGTCAAATTGTAGCAATAAACTAGGGTTTGTGGGAAAATGATGAATTTGAGGGATATGAGTGATGGGAAGCATTTAAGAAGGTCTATTAAGGATAGGGGAAGGCGTATGAACATTAGGACACAAGTCTTGTTGATCATTTGGCCATCCAAGAAAAATTACCTTCAAAACCCTAAGAGAGGGAAATGGGCCTTATCCAAGTACAACTGAAGCACGAACAAGGTGTAAAATGACCCATTGGAACCTGAAATGATGATAACTCTTTGAATGATGGTAAACTCATCCAAATGGTGAGACACTTGGAAAGCTTTGGAAGGAGTGAAAACAACCCTAGACCTAATACCTAGTGACCAAATTTTACTTGAAGAATAACTGAAATGACAAAATTTGACTTTGACACCCTGAGACCACTTTGTAAGAGCATATTTGATCACTGATGGAAGGCTTCAAAGGCTGACACTAATAGGTTGTACAAACTCTATAGAAGCCTTATAGCAACTTGGGTTGAGTTTCTAGTCCAGGAACCCTTGGTTAGACAAACACTCTTGAGCCCTTGGTGGGTTGAGTTACTAGTCCTGGAAGCCCTGGTTGAACAAACACTCTAGAGCTCGACAATAACTGTGGGTTGAGTTACTAGTCCTAGCAGCCTTGGTTGGAATAAATGCTCTAGAGCCCTAGATAACTTGGATAGATACTGATCTATTAATGGTTAGTGGTGTCCGACTATGAGGTGGAATCATTGGTTGAGGGTTGAGGCGGTTTGGCCTCTAGAATCATTGGTTTATTTTTGTTTGATTTGTTTCATGAGATCCCACATTCATGCTTGGAATATGGCATGGGGGTGATTGGCTGAATGAGATATTTGGTTCAGCCCAATCTATGGTCGGGTGGTACGTGGAAGACTCTTACTTGTTGGATTTGCATATGTTAATAAAAGCTCATTTTCCTTTGGTATTTTACGAGTAAATGTGCTTTCCATTGTGTGGCTTTAATGGTTGTTTCCTCATGGATATATCTCTGGTTATTTGTTGGTTATAAGCATGTTTTATGACAGTTATGATGTATGGATCTCACCATGTTTGATTAGTATATGAAATGTTAATGAATGAATGACCTAATAGATAATAATGCAAATATTGTGAGGAGATATCGGCCCTCTTTGACGATTCTCATATAAGTATGAGATCCCTATGTTCAGATATGTCATTATGAGTTGTAGCTTTCATGTTTATGATATGTTTGAAAAAATGCATGCCATGTCTAATAGGGGTCAGATCAAGTCCTTGTTCAAGTGTTTGCATTAGTAACCTTGTTTCAATGTTATTTATCATTTTTGGAAGTTTCATGAAGTTCTGGGTACTCGCCCGAGTCTTGGCCCTAAAAAAGTGACACAAAATCTGGGGTCACTGGCATTGAATTGCCTGAAAAAGGCCACAGTTGCATGGATTCCTTATTGTGGGAGCGACTGGAGGGTCCCAGTGGCATGCATGCCTTGTTATGAGAGTGACTAAGGCTCTAGGTAAGTGAAAAAGCAAGTTCTATCAGAGGTTGGACACCTCAAGGGATTGGTTGCCTCTTGAAGGTTATGTAGCTTCCTAGGAAGGTCAGATTGGTCCTATCATGTCGATTCCACTTCCTTAACTGTACATGGGGAGTTGAATCATATCATAGTAACCCTTCATCACATGTTTACCCCAGTGGACCGGTTAGGTTGGGTAAATGTGGGAGGAGAGTGTTACATTGAACTATTTCAGTTATTTAATGGTTATCTTATTGAAAATGTGTTGTAATGGTTGTAACAGTCATCACATCTATGTGGACTATTCTGCTTTATGTTAGGTGATTCTCTTTTCACTTGTGTGCGCCTCTACTAGGGTGGTACTATTACCTCTCTCTTAAAGGCTCACTTTTCCTCCCTCTACAATAGAAGAACCTTGATACACCTACAACTGAACATTCACCAAGCACACTTACTTGCTTTTTGCAAAGGCACATATGTGCTTATGTCTCTTGCTAACAACTTAAGCCAAGGAAAATCTATAAGAGTATATAACAACTAGGCCGATACTCTGGATGGGGCTCCTATTCCAAGTGGTGTGAGGTCTAATTGGGACTTCACACCAGGGAGACCCCCTTGGTTAACGAATTTTCAGCATCGTCAACAGGAACCTTTGGAGTTTTCTTTTTTGCCTTTTTTTCAAACTATCTAAACATGAAAAAGGAGTCGATGTACACCTTCACTGGACTTGTAAAAACATCAAACAACATTGGACTTATCAAACATGACGAGACCAAACCTCTCCTTCTCAAGGTTCATTAAAAATAATCAGAAGGATTCATCTAAAGGATGAAATTATAGATCAAGCATATGTTATCCTCCTCAAGCTTGTAAAAAATAAAGAGGTACTAACCAGAAATGGTTGGGGAAATTGTAAAGTTGAGATACTTAACATATTAATGGGAGTGAGTTGCTCTTGAACATGACACTCTTCTACTTAATCTCCATGACTGTTGGGTTGGGAAATTTGCTTACCTCTTTGGTTCATCACACCATATCAAAAGCCTCCATCATTGATTTTGGGTCAATGTTTCCAACTCCATAAAGTGTCATCGATATGTTCAAGAGAATTCCTTTAGTTGATATCTTCTACAATACTCCTAAGCATTCATTCATGTTTGTTGTTCCTGAATAAAATCTACATCAACATCATTTCATCTCAAATATTGATACTTGTTTCCTGTCGTTGATGAGGTATACATCAAGGCCCTCCTGTGATGGGTCGCTTCCTATCGACATCATCTCATTATCTAGGAAGTTGACTTAGAAACTCCTTTCGGTACCTTGAGGATTGCATACATCAATGGCAAGTTTCCTTTCTCTTGACAATATTTCCTCATCATTGACCTTTGACCAGAGGATTCTGTGTGGTGTTTGACTCTAGCTAATCTATTCACACCACATAGATTATACTATAGTACCTTGAGAGCCATTATCATCATCAATGGTTTCTCTTGCATCTGTTAATGAATTACATTATTGACCAGTAATCAAATGGTGTCTACCATGTTCGACTCTAACTCATCTATTTGCATGGCTAGACTCGTACTATTAAATGATTGAATGAATGAGATAGAATACCTCGGATCTAACTCCATCCATCCGGGCTACAATTTCAAGATTCATACAAGATCAAGTATGATGGCTATGATCATTCAAACAATCATCCAAGCATGGTTCCACACCTTGTCATCATAGGACAAGACTTCTTGATCATTGTACAAGTAATATTTTCTTATATGTTGAGCATGGGTATGGCTCCCTCAACAATGATATCATGATGATAATATGTATTGTAACAAATGATGATCTCGACCTATTTGTTCTTGATCTAGACTTGTCACAAGATAAAGCACTTCAATCCTCAACCATTTCTTCTAACATTGTACTTTAGGGGAAATCTGTTACATGCCATTTTGTCATATCAACCCAAAATGCCTGCAAACCAGATCAATCAACATCCATGAACACTTTGTCATAATCCCTTTGCCAAGCCCTGAGCATCAATTCTCCAAAAAGTATGAGTTTCTGGGTCTATTTGCTCAAAAACCATATTTTTAGGCCCGACGCACCCTGTGTTCTTGTCCATCAGCGTTGGGTGCAAGTTGCTCCATTCTACACCAACGTTGATCAGTGCAGTTTCTCCCTTTTGCAGGTGCGCTAATTCTATAAATTCAGGAAAATTAAAAATAATTTTGAAGCTTGTTCTTCTAGAAGCTTCTAAGGTGGTTTTAACTATTTACCACAAATATAGATATTGAACTCCTATATGATCCTATCTTGGAGATCTTATATCTTATCCCTTGAGCTCATCCTCCTCTCATAAGTGGATCTCAAACCTAAATTGCTAAATCCTAAACTACCATGTTTACCCTATAAATTTACTACCTCCCATGGAGTCTGGGTTGGATTTTGGAAATTTTTAGTGCCCTCATGTTGTTGCTTTGAGCTTAAGGAACCGTCATTCATTTGCATTAGGTTTGTGTGTGAAGATGTGCTTTGTGACAAGGAAGGACAAGTCAAGTGGGGAGACACGTATACAAAGTCAACTTCTATATATGGTTGTAACTCTCTCCTTTATTTATTAATACAAAAATCATATTGTTTTCCTATACTTGTGTTATGCTTATGCTCTTGTATTTTAATGCCATGTTGACTTATTGAATAAAGATATTGGATTATGCTATGTGGATGGTGTAGTTTGTTTTCTTATTTTAGACATTGTTGCAGGCTCCATTAATAGCGTGTGGAGCTAGGATTAGAGCTTACAAGCGAAGAAGATAGAAGGACTTACTACAAATTCCAGGTAGGTTCCGTTTCCATGTTCTAATCTCTTTAAGGAAAGTATTGATTCTTTTTGTCATCTGTTGTTTTAGATCAGACCACTAGATCTAGGGAATACATTTTTGTCCACATAAATGAAATTCCATATAACAATCACCCAAAAATAATATCACCTATAAAAAATTTCCATCCATTTGAATGGTTAATATTATAGCCACTACAAAAATACCACTCAACAATAATATAATGATTATTTTCCTTGAATTTTGAGCTATCATATAATGATGCAGTTATCGTGCAATAAATTTAAATGGTTAAATGTACCATAACTAATTGCCTTAATTGTGCATATAATTAATTTCCTTTTCATTAATGTTCTCTTAAAATTTATCTCATTTATCAAACTAAATAGTTTTCTATGGAAATTTATATCATATAAAATCTAACCATCGAGAATGAGTGATTGATTTTACAGAATTAATTGCAATACATTCATTTATCTAAAAAATAATATTTTTTTATATATATATATAATATATAACGACAATATGACCAATGTATTCATTATATTTTACTACACCAAAACCAACATATACATATTCCATTTCTTATATATACAAATATCTAATACATAAGTAATTATATGTATTCATGTTTGAATAAGCAATTATATATAAATGTGTTATATGGCATGTGTTATAAAAAGAAGGAGATTATCTATAACATTTATATAAAAAGACATCAATGTTATATAAAAAGACATCAATGTTATATAGATTAAATCACTAATTATTCAAACCCAATTTAGTTTGTAAGTACCATTAACATTTATTATTTTATATAACACATTTTTTTGTAAGCGAGGTTGTACCTTTCCATTAATTTTTAAAAATAAAGTAGGTTACATCTATATGTTTGAGAGTTAGGTGGCCTCAACCTGCTGAGAGGAAAACCAAATCTGTTGGCCACCTAACTACAAAATATGTCATCCATAAGCAAAAAATGATACGTCTAACCAACCAAGCTATGTAACCTGAGAGTCTCTGCACTTCCTATTTTCTATATAACTATAAATATAACTGTTAATAAGCCTAAAACATTGGGCCTGGAACATTCAAAAAAAAAAAAAAGGATGCACTATCGCTACTCATCGTCAGTTGAATCCACTGGAGCAAGGTCCTCCACAGTGGAACCCGACAACTCTGTGTGGGGTATGCAAGGGATATGTTGCTCAATTCGGCTCAGCCGACCACTCTGTTGCTGCAATTGAAACTGATTTTTTTTGAAATTATTTTGTATAATCTAACGGGGGCCTACATACATGTCAGGAGGAAACTGCTCTAGAGCTTCGCCAAAATGCTCTTCATCATCCAAAACATGTGGGTTGTCTGCTGGTATTGGGTTACTCTTCCACGAGTGTGGCTTGGATCCGGGATCACTACTTTCCACTCATCCATATCCAAATCAAAGTCCTTCGTGGTCTGTCAAATCTCATCCTCCCACTCTACAATCAATTGCTTGACTGGGTTGGAGTTGTTGTCATGGTAAGCTTGAGACACTTATTGTATTATGCGAGAGGTCAGCTTGGACCCATGACATGCCCCAACCGCCCCATTAGAAGAGCTAGGTTGGATTTTTGGTGATGAAGTGGCCTTTGTCTGATTTCCGCGGCTTCGGCCTCCTGTACCGTTTTTCCTTGTACCAATTTCCCGGGCCATGTTGTTGTTATTGCCTGACAAAGACTGTTCTTTTCCCAACTCCGGGTACCAACCAGAACATGGTCACAAATTGGGTGCTCGACGCTGCCAAAGGTCGCACCCACACTGTAGACCTTTTAAATCAAATTCAAACGAAACCAACCAAGTAAGGAACCTACACCACATTTTTCTACTAACATGTTGCCAACACATGATAAATGTGCCACTATTTTCATTCATCTTCCTCTGCCCGTTGTAGAGCCTGAATGGAATGGCCATGCTAACCATTTCCACGGCCTTAGTAATAAATTGGCACTTTCCACCGTTTATTAACTTCACCAACCAAACATTATAACAAGAATTGAAAGGGAGATTGAGCCAACAACTACACTGAACCCGTAGCCCACCAAACCCCTTCTGACACGACTCCATACAGAATGCCTGGGCTATAGAATCAAACCCCCATACACACAAACCGGATTAAAGTGAATGATATCAATCCATACCCAACTCCGAAATTAGAATTGACCTCTATCTAAACATAAATTCCCAACCCAGGAGATTTTATTCCACAAGACCAGACTGACCCAAACATTGGCCATCAGGGTTCGTCCACCTTCACCCCTCTGCCACCAAAGGGTGTAGTTGGAGTTACCTGAACCACTGGCTTGACTGCAAGTTGTCCCTAAATCGAAATACCTTGGAAACAAACCTAATTCTTCCTAGACCCAACCCCCTTTCAACTCTTTCATGCCCGCGTGTGGGGGACTTCCACATCCAAAACCTTTTACCACCCAGGCCATGCAAGCACCTATGCGGGACAACCATATGCCATACTTTACAAACACTAGGACGAGAAGGACAATGGACACAAACCCAACCAGGAACCCAACGAGGCCATGCCTTTGACACTTCGAGTTCCCTTCACCCTGTAGCCCGGACATATACATATCACCAATCAAGGGTCGAATGGACTGCTCCATACTAACAAAATTTTCTAAGTTAAGAACGAGAACATACTAGTGAACACTTCCAGAACCTGAAGACAACAACGACCAGCTGCTCCCCAGAATTCCCCTCTCAAACAATATCCACAAGAGTGTGAGTTCATATCCTACCTTACTAAACAAGCCGAATAGAATTATTACCACTCCAAGTGTCCTTAAACCTCTGTCACCTTCAAGTTGGGGCATTAAACACCGCATGTGTACCGCCACCACTCCAAGTGTTGCATGCATGATTTCGCCCCTGTACAGTACTTCCATTTGACCAACCCTCTAATTTCTGCATAAATAACGGATCCTATAACCATAAAGTTTCAAAGTGGAAGGTTCAGTTTTTAGTCCTACTGTTAGGTCCATCTACAGCTTAATCGACCAATGAGCCGAGCCCCATGCCTGGCAGGATAGAGGCTTCTAAAAAGATATCTCTGCTTATGACCTGTTCAGACACCAAGAATCTGTCCAATCTTGATTCTACCTGATGAGTGCCTCCCCTTTTATTATTCCAAGTGAAACTCCATTGATTGTAAGGATATCCACTAGATGCAACCCTTACATTGTTTCTTGGAATGCCTCCATATTGACATCCATCCTTCTAAACCCTCCCTTCTTTTCCTCGAGCAATGCAATAACATTAAAATCCCCCCCCCCCCAAAAGAATCCATAATTCCTACTCATATAATTTTTTTAGTTTTATTAGATTTTGGAGGAAAACCCCTCTTTCTCCTAGAATATGAGGCCCATAAACCCCAATCAACAAAGCCCAATCTCAGGATCCAATATGTTGAAAATTTCCTGATAGAATCCTTGGAAAGCTAACCCAGTCATCAAATATCACCTCCATCGGGTTCCATAGGATAGGAAGCCCGCTCGCACTCCCATTGGAATCCTGAGCCACCACTTCGTATTGCAGTTTCAAACTTTTTACAATTTCTTTGAGTCTGCTTTCAAAGATTTTTGTTTCTTGAATAATCATTATACTCGGGTGATCTTTGCGGATCCTAGATTTCAAATATCTTTGTTTGCCTCTACTATTGAGGCCTCAGACATTCCAGGATGTAATGATCATTGAGAAGGTTTGTTAAGGTGGTGGAAAACCGTTGATAGCAATACCTCCCTTCCTAAGTTAACCAACATATCTCCCACCATCTGAATGGATTCTTGTAAGTTTTTGCGACCTTGTTTATTTCCTCCTTTCCATGCTATGATTAGTTCCATCCCCTGTCCTGGCTGGGAGCCCAAATGATTTGGCAGATCTGGTGTTAGGGGCCCCTGTTTGGCTTTGAATCGATGGAAGGTTTCCCGGTATAGTTGTTTTTGCACTTCAGGAATGAATCTCTCATCTAGGTGCTTCCATTCATTCAATAACCTTCTCATCACTTGTTCCTCTATGCTCAGTTCTTCTTTCGAGCCGTCTATTTCCATATTTTTTTGCTCCACTTGCATTGTTGGGGTTTCTTTCTCTTGGGGTTCCTCTTACACTTTTATTTTAGGTTTTTTCTTGTCCTTTGACTATTTCTCAGAGTTATCCGGGTGGATCGGGCCCTTGGATTCATTAATACTCTCCTCCTCCTCC
Organism: Pinus taeda; assembly: GCA_000404065.3. NCBI lineage: Eukaryota > Viridiplantae > Streptophyta > Pinopsida > Pinales > Pinaceae > Pinus > Pinus taeda. The sequence continues at coordinate 168,841 of APFE031088588.1, read as the reverse complement.
TCTTTTAGGATATCGAAGTGGTTTCTTTAGCTCGATCCTTTCTTTGGTTGCTGCTGCATCGTGGTTACTGGGGTTTTCGCAGTCCATTTCTTCTTTTGGACCTCTTGGAATCTATCGCTGTCCTCCTTCCCTTTCTAATTATCTTTGGCTTCTAGTGAGTCTACCATCTCACTTTAATTTAGAGGGCATGATTTGTACATGTGTCCATACTCGTGACACTGTATGCATCGAAAGGGCATGTGTTCATAATCCAAGGTCTGCTGCCATACGTCATATTGATACTCCAGCTCTATGAACTGCGGCAGGGGTTACGTTATGTTCATGTATACTCATATTTGTGTGTAGGAGGTGTGCCTTCCTATCCTGGTTGGATCCGCTACTTTCAGAAAGCTCCCGATCGAATTTCCTATACCTTCAAGTATCTCTAGATCCAAAAAATCCACTGGGAGTCCAAAAAATCTGACCCAGACTAGGGGAACCATAAGTTTCTCTTAACCTGGGTTATAGCATTCCTCCTAGTGTCGCATGAAGAGTCCAACATTGTAGTAGAAATATGGGTCATTCTCAAAGATCTGTTCCTTGTCTTCAAGACTGGTGAAGATCACTGTAAAGAACCCTCGAGCTCCCAACTTTAGATCTATGTATCCTTTCAACTACCATTTTTGTTGTATCCATTTCACCAGATCCCTTTCTGAAGGCCATATCCCAATGAACTCGCAGATTAAGGCGCGATCTTTCATAAACTTCCGGTATGTTTCTAGTTTATTATTCATGATTACAAAACTAGGTTTCTTAACAGCTATGGGCACACATTGTCCCCTGAATGGGGTATGCAATTGAGCCCCCAGCACTAGGGCTCCATTGGCTTTGCCTCTTTGTGCCGCAGTTGCTCCTTGCGCACTGGATTCTCCCGCTGTGATGTTTTTGAACGAGGGGAACTCCCCCCCCCCCCAACGTGAGTGCACATCCTCGCCGTTAGAGCCAGCAAGGACAATGTCTACTCTGTTGTGTTTAGAGAATCCTCAGAAGATTTCCAAGGTTTGTTGTAACCCTAGTAGAGTGTTTTTCATCCAATGAAATCTATGTGAAGTCTTTAGAAAAATTTATATAACACAAAACCTTAAACATTAAATGTAATGGAAAAAAGTTGTACTTTTTTCTTTTCTTTTTTGTAGTTGGACACAGTGAAATTAACTTGAGTCCGGCTACGGGGAATCATGCCCTTTTAAAAACGACTTCTACTTAATATACGCTATAGATGCACATATTCCTATTATTTTATCCACTAATTTATATTAACTACTATGTACATAAATCTCAACATTTGATTTGTGAATACTATTATGAATATTCTAAAATATTCCATGGAGGTTAAATCCCTACCATCCAGCTAATAATTATTGATAATTAAATTAAAAGTTTAGAAGTCTTATTCCAAAATAGACACGTGTATCAGCGTAATAAAAATCCTCTCTACCAATTGTAAGTGAGGAAAATCGACCTTATAGAGGAACTGCAAATTGAATTTACATAAGTTGTTGAAACCACCAAATCTTTGCCTACCATCATAAGGGAAAAGCCTTGATCTTCCACATGAATGAGAAGCTACCCCTAGATTTCACAACTAAGAAATTTGAACCTTAACAAAGATGATTGTGGCCGAAAGAAACAATCACACAATGCAATGTCGAAAATAATAAGATTGAGAATCCTAATCATTTGATAGAACAAACCCAAAATCAAAATATGGGAGAGAACCAAGTTCCTAGTTGTTTAAAAAAATATCCACAACCCCATATAAACAAAACATTAGGAGCAATTTGGAAGAAATAAGGTCACAAAACACCTTTCCATCAACACCTTGCAACTACACTCACAAGAGGAACGTTGCAAACTTGTAGGGTTATAGGCAAGAGTAATATAAAAACACATCAACCCTCTTTCCCTAAACAAATAGATTTCTATTTATGCTTATGTAATACCTTTTAGTGCTCTATTGTTATCTTTATTATTCCTCGAAATCTGCAATTTTTTGAGCAATGCATTTACAATAACTTATGTATTTTTTTTATGTCATGTTGTAGAGCTCACCACTAGGAGTGACTAGTTCTAAAAGAGGGGATGATGATGTGCCCCCAACCACAGTTCAATTCTCCCAAAATTATTGTCTATTTCATCTAGTGAAATAGTGAGACGTCATGGCTATTAAGTTCGACTGGGTGTAGCATTTGCCATACAATGTGATATAACATCCTACATGTTGTTGATAGGTGGTGGATGCTCCGCTCTTGTAATGTTGTAGAGCTCTTCACATTGGACCATTTTTATAAATTGTGTATATTTTTATGGAGATAAACAAACAACGACATCATATTTCAAAAAATAGCTCCTAATTAAAGCTTTAAAAGACCCATTCATAAGACAATATTTCATAAAGTAGCTCCTAATTGGAGGTATAAAAGCCCATTTATATGCAAAGTAGCTCACATGGGTGACACACCACCCTTCCCTTCACTATTTATCACCTTCACATAGTTGGTGACATCGCCTTTGTTTATGCAATTTGTTGCTTAGATGTACGAGGCATTACCTATAATTTGTTATTTTATTTGTCAGATTCGTCTTGTTTCAAGCACATGGGTTTTGAATTTCATTTACATTTTCATTTCCACCTTAATTGTCAAAGTACAACAATCTCCATGTTTGACCACTGAAGTTTTGAAACTTTAATAAAAATAATTTTGTGACCACTGCATTGTCATTTATTGGTTCACGGGCAAGATTTAGACTGAAATTTCAAATCCCATCTGCCTCTCAAATGAAAACTCAAATTTAATGAAATCTAATTTCATTAATTTGAATTGAAATATAATATAAATGTGTGGAGTTATAGCTGAAATATAATGTAAATTTGTGGAGTTATGTGTTAGAGTTATGTAGTTCATATAATTAGAAATTTGTTGAATTCACAAGTTTGAAGTATGTAGTCTATACATTTCACAATATTCTATTATTGTTTAGCATGTTAATGTATTAAAAAAATCATATTAAATGATAAAAAACTACAGTTTTACAAAAAAATTGTATAGTGAATTCCTACTAAAAACCAAACTTTACTTTTCAATACAATACAATTCTCCTTGACATTGTGATTTTTCTTTATTTAAAGTGCATTTTTGAATGCATAAATGAATTTAGTGTTGTGAATAAACTACTTTAGGCACTAACATTGTATTGACTACACATTCCATATGTAATTTGAGAAAATAACTCCAAATTTTTAAGTAAAATTGATTGGAAAATATGTATTAAACAAAGTAAAAATGTAACTATTTTTATTGGTTTTGTAGTCGTTAGAGTACGCACAGCAGAAACATAAGCAAAACATATGTACAGTAGAAACCATGAGACAACAAATTTAACGTGGTTCACCCAACCAATCTGGGCTACATCCACCAAACAGAGGCATCGACAATCTTATTATTCAACAGAAGATTACAACACATCATTCCTCACACCCTCTCAGCTAAAACATCCTCTACAGGCTTACATTTTATAGCTGGGAGTAGAAAACTGAATCATAAATTCTCTCACAACAAATATAGGAAGAAATAACTCCTTCTCAGGAATAACTAGAGCTAACTTAGCAACAAATCCTATTGTTGTCACAGTCATGAGATTTTTTCCAAAATTAATTAACAGAAAAATCTCAACAATCTCCACCTTGACAACAATTAGCCTGATACCCTGTTCCTTTATTATTTTATCTTTTCTGCAAGCCAAGAGAAGCCAAACACCAACGTAGCTTCTCTAACAAAACTGGTTTCGTGAACATGTCTGCACAGTTTTCCTTTGTATGCACTTTTTAAGAGAGACTCCCCTTTTAGTGATAACCTGTCTTACAAAATGGTACTTGATAGGTATATGCTTTGATTTACTATGATAGGCTAGATTCTTAGCCAAATGAATTGCACTTTGACTATCACAAAATAACTTGATGTTGTCCTGTAACCTACCAAACTCACCAAACAAACCTTTCAACCAAATCGCTTCTTTGCAAGCATGTGAAGCAGCTACGTATTCTGCTTCAGTAGTGGATAAAGCAACAATGTTCTGTAGCTTTGACATCTAGCTAATAGCTCCACCTGCAAGAGTAAAGACATACCATGAAGTTGACCTTCTCTTATCCAAATCACCAGCAAAATCGGAATCAACATATCCGCAAACAAATTCACTACTCCTGTTATAAGTGATACAATAATCACTCGTGCCTCTCAGATACCGAAGCACCCATTTCACTGCTGACTAGTGTTCTTTTCCTGGATTTGTCATATACCTGCTGATAACCCCAACTGCATGTGAAATATCTGGTCGAGTACAAACCATCACATACATCAAACACCATACTACGTTTGCATATGGAATTCGAGACATATATCCTTTTTCTTCATTTGTATTAGGACATAAACTAGAAGAAAGCTTAAAATGGGAAGCTAAAGGGATTGAAACAGGCTTCACATTGTTCATACCAAACCTCAAGAGTATTTCTCAATATACTTATGTTGTGATAGCCACATCTTACCATTGCTCCAGTCTCTGAAAATCTCCATGCCCAAAATCTGTCTTGCTGCTCCTAGATCTTTCATATCGAACGTCCTAGCCATCTAAGCCTTTAACCTGTTGATCTCTATTATGCTTTTGCTTGCTAAAAGCATTTCGTTAACATACAACACTAAGATAATGAACATGCCATTACTTAATTTCTTAAAGTAAACACAATGATCATATTCACTTCTTATATAATTTTGACTCATCATGAAAGAATCAAATTTCTTGTACCATTGTTGAGGCGACTGCTTCAGACCATACAATGATTTCTTGAGCCTGCAGACAAATTTCTTGTTGCGATTTTGAACAAACCCTTCTGGTTGTTCCATGTAAATCTCCTCATCTAAATCTCCATGTAAAAATGTAGTTTTAACATCTAGTTGTTGTAATTCTAAATCAAGTAAAGCAACTAATGTTAACCCGGGCGGGGTAAGGAAAAACTATTGAAGCATGAGTTAACGTGGGGGTAAGGAAAAATATTCCTTACATAAATTTATGATATACTATTGAAGCATGACTAACTGACATTAAATCAATTACAATAATAAACATGTGAAAAGATGAAAGACATAATCCTATGTTATGAAATAATAAAGAAACTTATGTTTTCTTAATCCTATTTTATGAAATAAGAACAAAACTTGTGCTTTCTTAGAACCTTCAACAAATAATCTATTTTTTCTTTCATCTTCAAGAAACATTCATTACCTTCTCACTAAGCAATGGAGGGTATATTACCTTTAGCTTGGGTAAGGAACATTTCTTAGCTTCTCACTTAGAAATGAAGGTTACATTACTTTGTCATCTTGCTCAACAACTCATACTTGAGGGCAAAACATTCCTTGGGTACTTGTTGGATTTTGGAAGGACTTTAGAGTAAAATGATAACAATGGCACTGGTAGTGACAGAAGAAAAGAAAGGAAACATGGCACAAGCAGTTGTTGTTGGAACTCTTATAGTCAAGCTCACTTCTATCCTCGTTGTTACTACTTTTGGAGAACATTTTCAATCTCTTTGTGATGAGCTTAATTCCCTTAAAAACCTATTGATGGGCACCCAATTGTTGAAGGACGTCCAAGATGGGAGGATCTCCTGTTCAATGTCAAATTGGTTATATAGAGTTGAGGAGATTATATTTGAAACTGAGTACAATGGAGGAATGTGCTCCACTACAAATTGCAAATTTAATAACCCCATCTTCTGTTATAAGATGGAAAACATGATTAAGTGATCAAAAGAGGAAGCACATAACATAGAATGAAATCATCAGCAATTCAAGTATTTTGAATCCATGCTCGCTATGAGTGAGTGTCTTAAGAAATCCAACAAGTCAAAAGACAAGGAACAATCGTAGGACTGCGTTACAAAAAGTATTAATGAAATTACTAGTCTTATATTGTAGAAAGGCACTCCTCTAAGCATTTCCATTATGGGCATGAGAGGGTGAGGAAAAACTCGTCCCCTTGTCATACCTATGTGAAATTGAGGTATATGGTTTATCCATAATTGCATTGATATCTTTTAAAGAGAAAGTTCAAATGTGTAAGTGTATATATATATATTATGTAATTGAATGATGTTATTAATATTTTTTTTCCTTTATCTATTTATGGTGAATGTGTTATAGATTCATCTTAATTTTCATTATTATATTTAGGATTTACAAAATTCTACAACATTCAGTTATGTGATTATTTTAAATTTAATTATAGTTAAATTTTTATGGAAAAATGCTCATTATTATTAGAATGTATTTTGGATTAATCAAATCTTTGTTTTGAGTCAAAGTTTGGAACCATCTATCTATTGTGGTACATCCTTATGACAAAGATGAGAATTTGATTTAACATTTTGCTATAAATTGTTATATTCATATTTTTTAATAAACAATTGTGATATATTTTCATTTTAATTTTATTTAATTTAATAAAGATTTGATTTAGAATTTTTGTAATGAAATATAGGGATTAAATTTTATTTATATATTATTATATATAAAATTTTTGGTTATTGCATCTATACGATTTTACTTTTGTTTGAAAACATAGAAATTTTACGATTTTAGTTGCCATTTTCATACGTTGGATCTCAATCTTCATCTGTTTTTCCGAGTAACAGTCGCTTCGAAAGTATAATTAAATCGAGTGAAAAAATTCATAGAAAATATAAATCTTTAAAGATTAAACCGTTCATGAGTTCTACAAGATAAGATATCATACTCTTATGTGTTTCGACGTTCTCTTATATCCATACTCTTTGAAATATAAAGTGTGTTTTTTCTAAGCTAAGCTAGTGTGACACTTAAAATGCCCCCCTTCTATACATTTTTACTCGAATTATACATATTTTTTTTTTCGGAAAATGTATAAAATGTGTTGTTTTCATGGTAATAAATAAAATAGAAAAAACACTTTAAAAGAAAATTGGAATAAAGTGTAAATTATGATAACTCTTAAACATATTGTATTGTATAATGTATAAGTGTAATAGTTATTGTTTGAATTTAAAGTGAAGCTTAGACTACAATCTTTATCTATTTAGTGCCAATCTTCTTGGTAGTTAATTTAGTCAATTTTTTAGCCAAATAACATTACAATTTACAATTCAACCAACCACTTAAATATCTTTAACACTTTTAATCCAAGAGTATTTTCAACTCTATCAAATCAACTAGTTTGGTATTTGAATCTTGGCTACTTGTATAAAATGTCGACTCATATAAATTTAGGATTCATTTGGAAGATTACTTAAATCTCACAATTCTAAATTCACAAATGAAGTTCTCACTAGCGGTAGAAAAGTTGGCAATAAAAAATTGAAATAACAACGCTACAAAGAAAATATCAAAATTGTATGTTAATTATCTATAAAATAAAACTTTACAATATGCATAGTTGTTTATAAATCAATATGATAGAAGGTTACATTATTTATAGCTATTAGATTTAAAAAATAATAAAACAATTAAGTTTATTAGATAAATATTGCTAACAAAACATTTGATTTCAAATGAAATATGGGAGACGTAGCATTTTTATACTTTTGGAAAGAGATAAATATCACCCACACTTTTTGAATATCTAGTTGTCTTTTTCGTGGTAGGTAATTCTTTTTTATTATAATCACTGTAAAGTTGATTCTTTTTTATTAGAACTTAATATCTATGGTTCATATTCCTAGGGTATAATATTATTCATATGGTTTATAATATTAATCTTTGGGTTTAATATAAATCCATTGGGTTTATAACCATGGTCCAATATTATATTGTGACAAAGATTTTATCAATATGAAAATCAATTAATGTCGCATTGTGACAATGATTATTTGAATATGAAAATCAACAATGGTGAACCATATTCGAACATCGCATTGTTACAAACATTGTCTCAATATGGAAATCAGACCTGGTCAACCATAGTAAATCATGGTAAAATATGGTCAACAACCATGATCAAATTGTGACAAAGATTGTCTCTTGGTCTAGTGTCACATTGGAACAACCATGGTCTAACATCGCACTGTGACAAAAATTGTCTCAATATGAACATCAATCATGGTCAACCATGGCCAACCATTGTCCAACATTGCATTGTGATGAATGTTGTCTCAATATGAAAAGCAATCATGGTCAACCATAGTCCATCGTTGCATTATAGCGAAGATTGTGTTAATATGAAAATCAACCATGGTCAACCATGTTTATTTTATGGGTTTATAATATTTATCTTAGGGTCTATATACCGTGTTTATAATATTTATCCCTTGGGTTTATTATTCCCATGGATTTATAATCTTTATCTTAGGGTTTATATACCTTGTGTTTATAATATTAATCCCTTGAGTTTAATATTACTCCCTTAAGTTTATAATCTCTTGGGGTTTTATAATTAATCCATTGGATTTATAATACCAATCCCTTGGGTTTACCAATGTAAGGGTTCATATTCCTAAGGTATAATATTATTCATAAGGTTTATCATATTAATCCCAAGGTTTAATATAGATCCCTTGGGTTTATAATCATAGAGTTTAATATAAATCCTTTTGGTTTATAATATTTATCTTAGGGTTTATATACCTCCGGTTTATAATATTTATCCCTTCTTTTTAATATGATTCCCTTTCAGTTTATAATCCATTGGATTTATAATAACAATCCCCTAGGTATAATATCCTTCATATGGTTTATAATATTAATCTTTGGCTTTAATATAAATCCATTGGGTTTGTAATCACGGTCTACCATGGTCAACCATGGTCCAATGTCACATTCTCATAGAGATTTTCTCAATATGAAAATCAACCAATTTCACATTGTGATAATGATTGTCTCAACATGAAAACCAACCATGGTCAACAATGTTCGAACGTTGCATTGTGATAGATGACCTCTATATGGAAATCAACCCTGGTCAACCATGGTCAGATTGTGACAAAGATTGTCTCTTGGTCCAACATCACATTGTGACATCCATGGTCATTTATGATCAACTATGGTCCAACGTCGCATTGTGACAAAGACTGTCTCAATATGAAAATCAACAATGGTCAACCATGGCCAACCATTTTCCTACGTTGCATTGTGACAAATGTTGTCTCAATATCAAAATCAACGATGGTCAACCATAGTCTAACGTCACATTGTGATAGAGATTGTGTTAATATGAAAATCAACCATGGTCCACTTTGGGTTTATGATATTTATCCATTGGCTTTAATATTATACCCTTGGGTTTATAATCCCTTGAGTTTATTATTCACTTGGATTTATAATATTTACCTTAGGGTTTATATGCATTTGGTTTATAATAATAATCACTTGGATTTAATATTATTCCCTTGGGTTTAAAATTCCTTGGGGTTTTAGAATTTATTCCCTTGCATTTATAATATCAATCCCTTGGGTTTATCAATCTAAGGGTTCATATTCCTAGGGTTTAATACTATTCGTAAGGTTTACAATATTAATCCCTTGGGTTTATAATATCAATCCCTTGAATATAATATTATTCACATGGTTTATAATATTAATCGTTGTGTTTAATATAAATCCATTAGGTTTATAATCATGGTCAACCGTGGTCAACATCACATTGTGACAAACATTTTATCAATATGAAAATCAACCAATGTCGCATTTTGACAATGATTGTCTCAATATGAAAATCAACCATGGTAAACCATGTTTGAACATCGCATTGTGACAAAGATTGTCTCTATATAGAAATCAACCCTAAACATAGTTACCGATAAAACGGGAAAATTACCTAGTACCCATTTTTTTGAGGTAGCAAAAAAATCATCCGATTTTGAAAAGCAGTGATTTAGAATACACCTTTTTTTGGAGCATATTTTTAGCACTTTAAATTTTCTTATGAACATTTTTTTTAAATGTTAGTGATTTTCATGTTGATTTTGAAAAGCATTGATGCAACATCAACCCCTTTTTTTCTGGAGCATATTTTTAGCACTTTAATTTTTTTATGTATCAAGTATGAACACTTCTTTTAAAATGTTAGCAATTTTCATAATGATTTTGGAAAGTGTTGATGCACCATCAAAACTTTTTTTTAGAGGGCTTATTTTTGACACTTTAAATTTTCTAATATATTGATTGGGGACAAATTTTTTTAAATGCTTGTGATTTTCATGTGAACTTTGAAAATCGCTAATGTTTTTTAAGACATATTTTTTACACTAAAAATTTTCTGATGTCCTAAGTATGGGCAATTTTTTTTTTAAATGCTGATTATTTAACAATTATTCAAGTTATCTTATTCATCTTCTTGTTTTTCATTCTATGATGTTTGTTTTTTTAAGGGATTTCAAAATATATGTTTTTTATTTTTATTTTTTTGCAATGTTTATTATAATGAAAATTTTAATTGTTTTTGCAAAATTTTAAAAAAATAATGACATTAATATTTTGAGGTTAAGATTTTTTGTAAATGGCCCACGGGGCTTTGGATTGACGGTAATGGGTGCCTTGTTAAGGAATTCCTTGCGATAGGTCACCGGTTCAATTCCCCGTGGGACTTAGGTAGTCTTAACGTAGAAAAAAAAAAATAAAAAATGAAATTTATTTATAGTTATAATACTTTAATACACAAAAAATAATGGTTACAAATATACTAATTAATAGTTATATTATATATATATACTAATGTATAAATAATAATTTTAATATATATAAATGGTTGGTGGTGGTGTTGGTTAACGTCCATTAAGACCAAACTTTGGTCTATCGGACCTAAAGAAACAAATTATTTAGTTTGATTTAAGATTTTATTCCCATGCTCAAAAAGCTTGGAGAGAAGCCTCCCAAGCTCACTATAATTTTGACATCGTAAAAGGATAGGAAGGTCAGTATTGCAACAAAGATTATGAAACTGAGATCGAATGTGGTTGTATGCGGGGCACTCTAAGAGGAAGTGATTTTCATCCTCGATGTTCATATTCTCACAAAAATGGTAGATCCTTTCCATCCATGGTGTTTTAGGAACTGCCCAATGACCCGTTTCACTATGGAGCTCATGAGAGTTCGTTCTAATCTTGACTATACTAATTTTCTTCTTTGAGCTAGTTAAACCAGAGAGATACTTTTGATCTTCTAGGGTGGTGTTGATGACCTCCTTATAATATCTTAATTTTCTTTTAGTTGTTAAATCTTTCTCACACCACATTTTTTCTTTGAATTTAGAAGTAATAATATTTTTAATGTTATTAATGTTTTGCAATGTAGCATTCTCGTCGATCTCCCAATGGCTTAACCAGGCCCTAGCGTCTTTATACCAACCTCGTTTGAGCCTTAGGTGGTTTTGGCTGAAATTTAAAGCTAACTTAGGAAGTATATGGTCTCCTATGTTATTGAGCTTGTGCTTGTACAACACAATCCTAGTCATAGCTAGGCTCTCGATATGGGAAATACCTACTTCTATAAGAAGAATAAGATAGGATGTATTGCTTTTAATTTTGAGGTTATATGTTATAAAATGCTTCTGGATTTGCTCAATCTTTCTCCAGGATTCTCTAGAGATGTTGCAACCCAAAACCTCACATCCATATAAGATAACAAGTATGACTAAAGTTTCAAAGAGGAACTTCTTTCTATCCCACATTACGAGGTTTGTCGTTTTACAATTATTTTCAACACCAAAATAAGCTTTCCACCCCCCATCAATCATTTTCTCAATGTTATAGTTCCAGTTGAGCTTGTGATGAATATTAATTCCCAAGTACTTGTAATAAGACACTTCCTCCAAGTTACTATTGTCATACATAAAATTAGCGTAAGTATATTAGTGATGAATATATCAGTATTTTTGTCTGGACACTTACGCGTTGGGCTCGCATGCGTCACACACATAATAATCAGGTGACCGGCTCTATTTCCAAAGTCATATTTTCGTGAAGCGTGGATCAGTAGCGATCATGAAGCGTGCTCGGTTATGTATAACATGTTAAACATAGTCTTGTTGTGTGACGTTTTGTCACGCAGTTTCTCTCCACCTGGTTGGAAAGATGGATTATGTGGAAACTGTGTAATATATTTATTTATTTATTTATGCATGTGTAATATATATATATATATAATGTGGAAACATGCACTATATATACAATTATTTTTATGTTTATGTTTATTTGAGAGTTGATTTTATTAAGAAAAATATTAGTAAAATAAATAAATATTTTAGTATTTTTAAAATAAAATATTTCAAATAACTTGACTTAATAATTTAGTAGAAGTTGAAACACGGCCAATTGCAACAATTAGAAGTATATTTTAAGATGCAATGTTCATGGCAGCTAGGGTTTGAAGAATACCTTATCAAACTGTAATCACAGTACCAAATCTAGAGGAGGACAGTGCCAGAGCTACAGAGCTTCGCAGAAGAGGGCAGGTTCTGACCCAACAAATGAAAAACGTTAGGTCCAACGGGACCCCATCTTATAAACAGGCAATAATGCACAAGGATAAAACGGAACTGGACAGGGTGCAAATCTCAGGATCTGAGAAGACAGGAAAGGAGGATCTGACCAATAAAGGAAAGCTAAACGTCGAGGCCAAAGACACCCAGAAACGAAAATAAATCAAGGGCAACAACAATACAGCAGGTAGAGACAGGAAAACCATGTTCCAGAGCTGATATCACAAGAGAAGGAGCTTGAGGATGAGTGAACAGGGAGAGAGGAAGATCTGAACCAATGTAACGTAGAACAGGAAGGAACAACCACAGGTGCCAAAAAGAAAGAGAAACAGGGACATTGCAAGACTAAAGCCACTGAAAACCTACGGGTAATAATCTCTGACCCAGAACTACAGGCTTACCGAGAACACATGGCAGAACATGCAGTGATCTGCAAGTTTATGGGTTTCTAACCAACAAAACGAGCCTTGTGCTTGTGGATCAAGTAGCAATGGAAACCCAGAGGGGATGTAAGACTCCACTTAGGGGCCAAAGGATTCTTCACAGTGGTCTTTACCAATCTAGATGACAAGGATCGCATCTTCGATGGAGGCTCGTACTTCTTCGCCTGAGCAGGTTTATACATGAGACCTTGGAAGCCCAACTTCACACCAAAACAGGAAACCTTCAAACAAGTACCTGTCTAGATTCGCTTGTTTTCTCTATCGATTGACTACTGGAGACATGCAGCGCTATAACAGATAGGCAATAAGTTAGGCAACTTAAAGCCTCAGAGGCAACATTACAGAAGAGATATACCTCCTGTGCTAGAATCTGTGTTGAGATGGATGTTTCAAGGGCTCTACATGAGGGTCTGTGGTTAGAATACAGACATGAAGTATATTTTCAAGCTATAGACTATGAGCAGATCCCATTTCGATGTAGGAAATGTCATGAACATGGACACCTGATTAGAGAATTCCCAATGAACAGAATGACGGAGAAACCCAAGGAAAATATAGGGGGTAAGAATAAGGAGGCTTTTATTCGACCTCATGTTAGACAACGAGCAAACAAAAGGCAACAAAATAAAGGAAGTACATCCATCAGAAGCACAGTCAATGCATTTGAGGTGTTGGAATCAGAGATGGAACCAGAGGAAACCAATCAAGAGCAAGATCCATTACGAGACAGCCAGACCACAATGACACCAAGGACACAAGACCCCAATTCCAATCCATCAAGCAAAATCCTACTTGCTCCTAGACCAACAGAGGGACTGGAAGAAGATTCAGAAATGATAACTGGAGAAATGGGGCTAGAGGATATTGAGCTAAGTGACATTCTAGAACAGGAAGGTATGGATCTACTAAACATGGTAGAACAATGGAAAAATAAAGGCATAGAACACATATCTGAAGAGAAGGTGAACAGAATCAACACATTATTCATAGCAAGACAACAAGCAGAGATGGACATTCAGAAAAGAAGCTTGGGAACAGCAAAGGGTCTTGGGGTGAGAGCTCAAGGACTGCATCAGACCACGACCAACCCAAAGCACCAGAAAAAACGAGGAAGAAGAACAAACAATGAAGCATTACAAGAGCTCGGTCAAATGCTCCTCAACTTAGGTAAGATGAAAGCCCTTGAGGCATTCACACTGACTTCCTAAAAATTTGTTAATTATGAAATTACTTTCATGGAATGCTAGAGGGCTAAATAGCCTAAAGAAACTGCGGTTATTAAATAAAAAGGTCAAAAAGGAACAACCATATATGATTTTTTTGAAAGAAAATAAATGTTCTAGAAAAATAATGAAAATCATTAGTAAAAAACTTGGAAAAAGAATGGATTGCCTAGAGATAGAAAGTAGTGGAATGGAAGGGGGCTTAGCCACTCTTTGGAATCCTTGGGTACTCCAGCTTATATCTTATGAAGTTTCTAGATCTCACATCTCAATAAAATTCCAAATGGTAGGGAATCCAGACACCTATCTCTACACAAATGTCTATGGCCCTCGGAAACTAGAGGCAAAATTGCTAATGTTTAGAAGTCTATCCAACTTTCAGCATAGATATCCCCTAGCAAAAGCAATTTTCGGAGGACATTTTAATATGATCACTATGCTCAAAAAAAAAAAAAAAAAAAAAAAAAAAGGAGGTATTAGAACGCTCAATCGGGATGTTGAAGCTTTCAAGGACTTTATCAAATCAGCAAAGCTTGTAGACATCTTCCCCAAGAGCAGTGCATTCACATGGAACAATAAAATGGAAGGTGATAGGCAGATTGCCTCTAGACTGGACAGGTTCTTAGTTACAGAAACCATCCTTCTGGAAGGGATTACTGTGGATTCGAACTTTCTACCAAGTGGAGGATCGGACCACTGGCCCATAATAATGAATGCGGCCATCCTTGGCACCCCAAGGAGCAAACCCTTCTGATTTGAAAATTTTTGGCTCAGTCATCCAGAGTTCACATCGAAAATAAAACAGTGGTGGAGAAAATCGATTGGTATAAGGGGAACCAAGATGTACATTCTCCAAGCTAAACTTAAACATATCAAAACCAGGTTAAAATTCTGGAATCAAAAGGTCTTCGACAACATATTTAAAGAAAACAAGGTGTTGGAGGAGCAATTAGAATAGATTCACAAGGAATGGATCCAGGGGAATATCAATCAAGAAACAATCAACATAGAATAGATACTTATGTAGAATTGGTAGGCCAGATTCCAACAGGAGGAAACTCTATGGAAGCAAAAATCTAGAATTCAGTGGCTTAAAGAAGGTGAAAAGAATACCAAATTATTTCATCGCTCGGCCATTGATCACAAGATAACTAATAAAATATTAAGAATAAAGGATGAACAGGGGACCTCTTTTCAAACCCATCATGAAATATCAGCCCTCCTCATAAACCATTTTAGCCAAATTGCTTTGGAACCTAGCATTAACAGAGAGGATGCTATGAGGGATTTAATGACTTTTATTCCCCAAGTTTATCACAGAGGATCAAAACAAGTCTTTAAATTGAGCGATCACCTTGGAAGAAGTGGAAGAAGCAGTGAGGGATATGCCCAATGGCAAGGCTCCAGGACCAGATGGTTTCACCATCGACTTTTACAAAGCCTGTTGGGAAATAATCAAAATGGAGGTTTGGGAGGTGGTGGAAGACTCCAAACGCTCCTCATCCATCCTAAAATCCCTCAACTCTACCTTCATAACCCTTATACCAAAGGAGGAGGAAGCAAACACACCGTCGAAGTTTTGCCCAGTTGCATTATGCAATGTTCTGTATAAGATCATATCGAAATTCATAGCTAACACATTAAAGCCAATTCTTCCGGGGATCATTTCGGAAGAACAATCAGGCTATGTAGGAGGTAGACAAATTATGGACAACATATTGCTAGCTCAAGAGATGATTCATACTCTCCAAACTCAGAAAAAGTTGGCATGCTAATGCAGCTGGACCTTTCGAAGGCTTATGATAAAGTCAGCTGAAACTACTTGGAGGCTATTCTAGATGCCTTTGGCTTTGCAAAGAGATGGATAAAATGGATCCTAGCCCTGATTAAGTCTACCAGATTATCCATCCTGGTCAACGGATCTCCCACAACGCAATTTACACCTACTAGAGGTATACGGTAAGGGGATCCCCTGTCCCCCTTTCTGTTTGTGATACTAATGGAAGGTTTAATCCGGCTTATCAGAAAGGCTAAAGAGGATATCCTAATTCAGGGACTCCAACCCTTTCCCTCATGCCCTGTAACCACTCATCAGCAGTTTGTCGATGATACTATGCTACGTGGCACGCCTTCATTCAAAGAAGCTCTTGGGTTCAAAAGCATTCTCAATCGTTTCGGCCTTGCTTCAGGTATGGAACTCAATCTCTCTAAATCTTCCATATTCTTTTTTAACACGCACCTACCAGTCCAGAAAAATCTATCTAATGTCCTTGGGTTGAAGAGGTGTAACCTCCCTTCCAGATACCTAGGTATTCCACTGACGGACAAACCTTGGAAAAAAATTCATTGGGAGAAAATGCTCGCCAATCTAGAGAAGTTTTGTCAGCATTGGACCCATAGAACCCTTCACTTTACAAGCCGCCTAGTCCTCACCAAATCCGTCCTCCAGGCCATTCCTCAATTCATGTTTTATATTCTCTCGGCACCAAAAGATGTGATTCATAGAATCCGACTCATCCAAAAAACTTTCATGTGGTCGAGAAACTCAGTTAAACAGAAGTGCTCCTTAATGGCATGGTAGAAAATATGCAAACCCAAGCACCTGGGTGGGTTAAGCCTTCAGGACCCTAACACCGTCATATAAGCTTGCGGAGCCAAGTTATGGTGGAGATGGGTTAAAGAATCGAACATTCCCTGGCCCAAACAATGGAAAGACAAGTATGTGGATCATTATAGCTCTCAAAATCTGATCAAGATGTAGGAACCTCCATAAGGGTCTCAAATCTAGAACCCAGCAAGAGCTAATCGAGGCATAATTCAAGAACAGAGTTTTTGGGAAGTTCATAATGGACAGACTGTTCTATTCGAAGAGGATGCTTGGCATCAATTACCTATAATTGAAAGCCCAGATTTCCTCACCATTCAGAGAAGATACCTAGAACAAGGGAAGATAACCGTGAATCATTACTGGAAGCCTTACACTAATGATCAATTGTGGAAACAATGGATCTTCAACGACACATTGCAACCAAAAGAGAGCAACAACAATATGATGGCTCTGCAAATAGAGCTGGCCAAAATGAAAATTAGAAACACTCAAGATGCAGATCAACTATGTTGGGGCAAGCTCCAGGGGGGCACCTTCACCCTCAAAAAAGCAAGAGCCTGTATAGAAGAAAGAGACCAAGCGGAAAAAGTCAATTGGTATAACAGAGGATGGGATGTTGAAATATGGCCAAAGATTAAAAACCTTTCTATGGCTCTTGATGCATCGTAGAACCCTTACCTGGGAAAACCTACGGAAGAGAGGGTTCATAGGCCCCTCACACTGCCCCCTGTGTGAAAATGAGGAGGAATCAATGAATCACCTCTTCAATAATTGTAACTAGACAGAAAGCCCATGGAACTGGATGGAAACCATCTTCAAGAGAATGGACAGGAACAGAAACTCAATACAAGAAAGCATAGCAAATTGGTGAAGTAATTTTTCCAAATCTCAAACAGTTAATACTTTATGGAAATTGACCCCTGGTTTCATAGTGTGGTTAGTATGGAAAGAACAAAACATAAGAGTGTTTCAAAATGAAGTTAAAACCATAGAGTTTATCATATCCAACATACTGCAAAACATGAGGGAAATGGCTCTTACCAGATGGAAAGCAGAACTGAACAAGGATCTATCGGTGACTGACTTACAAATTCTACAAACATTTGAAATTGAGGCAGGTATCGACTCCAGTTCCTCTAAACCGCGACAACAACAAGGCCCCTCCACGAATGCTTGGCTACCACCACTAATAGGCTTTCACAAACTGAACTTTGACGAGGCCTATCAAGGCAATCCTAGACCATCAGGTATAGGGGGTGTCCTCCATAATTACAAAGGTGACATTCAACATATTTTCAATCAATCTATGGGAGAGGCCACCAACAATGAGATGGAATTTGCGGCTTTAGAGAAATGGCTACGAATACTAATTTTCCTGGGAACAGGAGCTACAGTGGTAGAAGGGGATTCTCTTTTGGCAATAAATGTCGCAAGGAAACTGCAGATGGGTTCGAAATCGGGTAAGGAAACTGCAATAAATGTCGCAAGGAAACTGCAGATGGGTTCGGAATCATTCTGTAAGTGGTAAGAAGAACAACAAATGCGGTGGCTAATTGTCTGGCCAACTACGGGATCAATCACCATATTACTTACCCGGACACCTGTTGGCATGATGTCACATGCATAGAACTTCAGGATAAGTGTTTACATCTATCGAGAAAAGACATTCATTACAGGGAGGATGGGTGTAGTAGTACGATGGGACATGCCTTAATAACGAATGAAGAAATCCATTAAGGCTCACCTCCTAGATCATTATACCTCAAATTGGATTTGGGAGGACAGGTACCATCACCCGCAGCGGAAGATGAAGGAAATCTTGCAGAAGAATGATTTTCAGAGAACTCTAGGCCCAGCGGATGACACATGGCCCATGACAAGAAACCTCAAGCATGACAAATCCATTGCTTCAAATTGCAAGCAAGGGAAGATGCTCCGAAAAGGAAAGAGGAGTAATTCTGTCAGAATCCGGAGATCCACGCAAACCTCGCTCAACCTATACGCTCGTCCCTCCACTATAACTACAATGTCTTACCAAAGAGCTCTCTCATTTTATGCTCCTCGCCTGACTCTTCGTCTTGAGCGCCCTGTATTGTTCCTTGTCTGGTTCTCTGATGTGTTTCCATCACCCGCTGTCACCTACAATAGCACTATGTCAATTAGGGGTAGTCATAATGACTCAGCGAACAAAGAGCTGAAGAAAGCTAGGGAGGAATATGAAACTTTAGTCTCTGCCAAAGGGAAGAAGAAAATTGATGAGATTGAAGCCGAAGTAAATGAGGAACAGGAGAGGCTAAACATGCAATCAATTGAGGAATAAATAGAGTAGATTTCAGATCCAGGAACCCCGACCAATAGAGTCGCGTAGTTTGTTTGGGCACAGAGTGAGTCTTGGCGAATGAAAACCATGTGGGCCAAAGCTCTCATCAAGTAGGGGGAAGCCATGAAAGAGGCATACTATGCCACAACGCTTGCATCGACTAAAAACTCTGCAAGACTAGACGCTCTGGAAATTTGCCTGAAATCGCTTACAGAGGAAATCAAAATGCTGTCAGAAGATCTGGAGGCCTTCACCTGGCTCTTTAAACTCTCTATCCAATAAGGTATGAACATTGTTGTTGATATTCCACCAGAAGATACCAACGTTCCTGTGGGGAAATGCTAGCATACCCAGAAAGCTCCAAAACCGGAAGATGTTAATGCAGCAACTGGCCCTAGTGCCACCTTCAAAGATTATGTGGAACTTGAGCTGTAGAGATGTCTACGCACTCTGCTCTGTGCCTGCCAGCTTATGAGGTCTTCATGTTTTGAATTTTGATCCTGTTCTGAGTCTCAGGTCATCCTAGTCACTCTTTAGTTTTGTCTTTTGGTTTAGGCAGCCCTGCGTGGTTAGCCCCTTCAAGATTTTCGTACTATATGGAAAGTTTAGTTAGTGTTGTTTTGTCTGTGTCTTGGTCAGGCCTGTCTTCTCAGTTTGCAGGCCAGTTCTCTTATAGTGTTTAGTACAGACTTTTGATCGACCAAGCGAAAAGCGGAATGTTCTAGTTGGTTATACAAAACTTTGTATTTTATGTAACTTTGTGAAATAATAAACTTTTACTGACTTACAAAAAAAAAAAAGATTAAAAAAAAGGAAAAAGGAATAACAATAAAAAACTCATAAAAAAAAGGAGATAAATAAGTGAAAAAAATGTCATCCACAAAGAATAGTGGTTTCTTTACAATATGTCCTTTTTGTTCAAAAGGATATCCTAATTGTCAAGAGTCATTCAAAAATCAAAAGATCGTTTGTAGAAAATGTTACAAAACTTTTACCTTAGTCGAATCTCTAAGTGATGCACAAAAACAATCAATTGCAAGAGATATAAAACAATTAATGACAATATTTAAGCGACAACATGCAGATTCTAATGAGGAGAAAAATAAAATGGAATCCAAATTTCAAGTTGAGCGTCCATCATCACTCCTACAAAATGATGTAATCCAGTGTACCGAGAAAGTGCAGCTAGGAGATCAAGAGAATGGAAAAATAGCCAAACTTCAGCAAAACAAGAAAGCGTTACAATGCGAACATAAAAATCTTGTCGATATGCATTGAAAATAAATAGTGAAAAAAGACAAAGAAATATCTCGCCTCAAGGACCATGTCGAAAAATTACTTGCACAAGTGAAGAAGACTCAAGTCACAAAGAAAGAACTCAAGAAGCAATTATCAGAACAAGAAGAGGAAACTTTACGTTTAAAGAACCTTAATAAAAAATTATTAGAACAAATCATAGATCTGAAATATGAAAAACTTAAAAGTCAAAACATTGAAAATAAGGTTGATGAATCAGAAACCAAAGAACTTTTACGTCTGAGAAACTATAATCAAAGTTAACTCACTCAAATTAAGAAAATTAAGGATGATAAGAAAGCATTAAAAGACAAGTTAGGATAATTTACTCAAGGAGAAGTATCGAAATCTCCAGTCGTAACAGTCCAATTTGAAGATAAGAGAATGAATACTGATTTAGTGAATATGACAACTCAAGAAGACAAGTCAGTTGAAGGAATGACACACTTAGATGTTGCAGTCTAGATGATTAACATTCCAAGTGAAGGTTTTGTAACCAACTCAACAACATCGTCCCCTGAAGTAAATAAAAAAAAAAATCCACACACTTAATAAGGGAATGAAAAACTAAAAAAGTTCCTTATCAACATCCGAATCATGAGGATAGACAACTCAACCATGCTACATATCGGGATCATCCAGAACAGAAAAAACAAATTGATGTTCCAGAGAAGAGTGAAGTAACCTCAATCCAGTCCTATGATGACAACTCATTACAAAATTCTAGTGATCATAATATTACACAGAAGATTAATCTAGGATGGTCTAATCCTTTCTCAGTGCAACAATTTTGTTTGTCACTTAGAGGATCATATCAACATGTATCGACAAAGATGACAGTTCCGAGACAGAAAGACATTCGAAGCTGAAAAAGAGATCAAGTCTTTTTCATTATCAACCTTTTAGGATGAAGGCTATGTTATGAATAAATATATAGGAAATAATGTAAATAACAATAATCATAAATAATTATTAGTTAACCAGTAATTAGGTTGAAGAGCCATGTTTAAATGCGACATGACTCCCCATGAAGAGACACTTGCTTGGTATATAAGCAAGCCTCTCGTTCTCAATGTATCATCATTCTTATTCATACATTTAATGTATAATATTTGAATCCTCATGGATATCTTTATATTCCAAGTCTTTTGGAGTAATTGATTTGCAGAAGGAACTTTATTTGCTTCAATTAACTGCACCAACGACATCTTGCAAACTCTTCTTAATCAGATCAGTTACATGCATTTTATTTTCCTCTTATGGTTTCAATAACTCAAATTTAAGGGGAAACACCTTGTCTTTGACAATATTCAGTACTCTCTCACGAATGTTCTCATCAGAACTCTCAATGTGCTTGAAGAGGGTTGTTAAGGATGTTTTATTTTCCTGCCTTAAAAAGGACGTTAACAATTTCTACACAACATCTCTCTCCAGGTTTTCCTCTGCTAAAAGGAGTTGTCCAATCACATCAACAATCTTGGGGACATGCTCTGGTGTGTCATTGCACAAAAGAGGAATTCCACGAATTGCCTACACTCTAGTCCCCAACTCATCTTCTTTACACAGATCAAAATGTGCATGGATGGCTTCGGCTGAGAGACTTGGGAAATACTTGAAGAAGCATGGAATAACTTGTTTTGTCAGCTTCATTGCCTTGCTACTTCCCTTTGTTGTTTCTATTATCCCAATGTAATCACTCTCATGCTTGGATTTTATTTGGATTCATTGGGGCACTCCCTGTATTCATATAGTTTCTCCATGCCGTTCGCGTCTTCATTTCTTTCAAATATATTTGGATGATTGTATACTTTTCTTAGTTACATAACAACATTGATGAGATCATCTCTATCTTCATGTGGATCTTCTTCATTATGATCAATTTTATCTCCTCCATTATTAAATGTAATGTTTTGTGCATTATTCTCATCATGTTGATCATGGTTTTCTTCCTCCGCTTTCCCATAACCTTATCATCTTCATTATTATCGATTTTTGCATAACTTTCCTTAAAACATGTTGTAGCTTCTACACATGACTTTTATAAATGTTGAAATGCTTCTTGAATTTTACTAAACTGCTCAACGCATTTAGGCTGTAAATGTGATGGCATATTGTGCGGTGAACAACATTCAAAGACTCGCATGATTATATTGTGCGCCATGGCTCTGATACCACTGAAGCATCAAAATTGATAGCTTGTTGGCTTAAATGTAAAAATACACAAGAATTATTTGTATATATATAAGTGATGATCAATGTTATAATGAGGGCCTGCCTTACAAATCTAGGCAGGGGTCCCTTTATGAACGGTCGTGTCCTTTGGGGACACACATCTTCACTAAACTAATCACTAATTAATCATTGTTTTGGTGTAGTTTATTATCTATATTTACATATTTTTTACATAATTTATGTTCATAACAATAGAAATGACGAAGTTGTCAGTTGGTCTGCGATATGAGGATAGGTTGGATGGGATGTTTAACTATATTCTATGGAAGGAAAGGATTAAATTGGTCTTGATGGTCAACAAGATATATGATTTTGCAAACAACGAGATCAAGAAATTGACTGACCTTAAGGAGTTGGATACAAAGGTGAATCTTATCATCTTAGATGGTGTCAAGGATCATTTGATACCTCATATGTGGAGGAAGAACAAGGCCTATGAGATGTGGAAATCTCTTCAATATTTGTTCCATAACAAGAATGAGAGCCAATTGTTGGTATTGAAGGACAAATTAAAGAGCACCAAGATGGTGGATAGAGAAGCAGTGGTGTCATATTTGACGAGATTATATCAAGCCAAAGATGAGCTTGCTATCGTCGGTGAGAATTTTTTAGATTCTAAGATGGTGAGGACAACTTTGAAAGGGTTTACCAAGGAATAGAAGCCCTCCATCAAAGGGATTATCGCTTGAGAGAGGCTGTCAAGCTGGAAGAGGTTGTGGGATGACTTCATTCAGGAGAAACTACAAGACGTGGGCCTTCATAACGAGAAGGTGTTTTGATGATAATGTGGCTCTTGCAGGGAGGATGAAGGGAAATAAAAAGGGCTTGAATAAGTTGAAGTCTTTTAGTTGTGGTGAATATTGTCATTATTCAACAAAGTGTTTGAAGAATAATAAGGGGAAGGAGATAATAAGTGTCACTACCTCTTATGAGCTGGATGAACTCTCAAGAATATTGGAGAGTGAATATTTTTCTTTGGTATATCATTTCTCCAAGGGTGCCATTGAAGAGACTACATGGTACATGGACAGTGGTGCGTCGAAGCATATGACAGGTTCAAAAATTAACATATGGTATCAAAATTAACTTGTGTCTTCGTCTTTCTTTAGTTTGTTCACCAAGTGAGTTTGCTTAGATTAGTGAATAAAATATTCACCATGATTAATTATCTTGAGAACCAACTTGTTTTAATCTTACTTCTTGGGGAATATGCACAAAAATACAATAAATAATAGATTGCTTTAGATAACGTTGATCCTAACTATGTTGAGAGTGGATTTTTTTAGGTACCACTAATCCAAACTATGTTGAGAACAAACTGAGAAATATAACATTAACACAAAAAGTAACCAAATTTTATTATTGAAAGTGTTATCACAAAATCTAACCTTGATAGGCTGTTGATCAAGTAGACTCTGAGTAACTCTTTCAAACCAACCTTTTGGTTGAGGCTTAGCCTCCTCAACCTGAGAGGGCTCCCTCAAATAGTTTAATATTTTTTATTAATGTTTAGATGGCTAACTCTAGGAATAAAAATGGACAAAAATGTATAACTATTTGTATCAAAGATTAGCAAACATCTATTGGGCTATGGAGTCAAAATAGTCTTCAACAAAACAACATGATCAACAAAACATGGAAGTCAAGGCACTTAAAATTTAGGTTTATAAATAAAATAGTATCACAGTGAATCAACACAATCTACAAGCATGTGAAGGAAGTTAGAGCATTTTCCAATGAATTCTAAGTATCACAAGCACATACCACTGCAAATAAGTAATTGAAAAAGGCCATAAGAACATCAAACACATAAACTCCTTGTGAATCTTGAGTAGTCAAACTGATCTCTGTATTAAGTTTGAAAAACCACAGTTTCTTACAATAACACAACTTTCTTTTGCTAATGAAATTACCAACCCTGAGGAATTCGATTCTCAAGCTTTATATAGAGTTTTACAACATTGGATACTATGATCCATCTTTAGAGGAATTCAAATTCCTAACTTGGACACCTATCTTTTCATAAAACAAACTACTTAATTACAATTTGACAACTAGCTTCCTTTAAGAATCCTAATACAAATAGGAGTGAAACTCCTAAAACATGCTTTTAACAACTTTATCTATGACTTCAATACATTCTTTGATCAGCTTCCCACCCATGTCTTCGAGCTTGATGATGTCCTCAACGCACTACGAAACTGCTGTGTATGCTCTTTTTCAACACGGCCTTAAAAAATCTGTAGTTTGGGAGTTTTTCAAAATTCCATGAAGACTGTTATGATCAACCAAAAATCAAAATCACTTACCCTTATAGATTTTCTTCTTTATAACTGTTCTTCCTTTTATATGCCAAAACTCTTTTTATGTGCCAAAACTATTTTAATATATCTCCTTCACTGCCCCTTTTCAACACCCTGTTTCATTATTGTTCTAGACCCTTTTCCAGATTTGGTTAGTTGTATTTATAGGTCTTCAATTTTCCTCTTTAATCTCCTGTTTGTAGCTCTCAGCTAAGCATTAATCTTCCTTACAAATTTGGCTTATTTGATTGAAGGAACAATCCAGGTAAAGTATTGAGTTTCATTGTTTACTAATTCTGGTTTGGACACCTTTTCAACTTCCCAGAGAGCCTTCATCCTTTTAAAATTTGTCCTTTTAGCAACATGCTCTCTTGCTCTCACTCTTAGTCTAGCAATTTCATTGTTGGCATCTTTTAACCTTTCTTCCATAACCTCATAATTGGCTTTTTCCGTCTAAGTGGCAGCAACTGTGCTTTTTTCACCTTCAAGTCTTGGAGATGGAATTTCAATCAACTCTTCTTAGCAGATGTTTCTTCTGTTCTCCCTAGCTCAATATTGGACTCTTGCATCTTCTTGGATTGCCTAGTTAAGGGTTTTCTGGGTTTGAAAACAAATGTTGTGACATCATCCTCAAATTCCAATTTCTTGGAGGGTTTCATTTTCTTTGAGTTTCCTTGATCGGATTTTATCACATCTGCCTGCACCAAAGGGGATTCTACAATATCAATGGCTTTTAAAATATCATTTAAATCACCCTTCAAGCTAGAACCTTCTCCCGAGATCACTGTTTTACCTTTCTCCTTTGCAATTTGACTTCTAGTCAATCTCTTTTGAACTGGTTTGTTGGTTGACTGTTCTTGTGTCTTTCCCTAAACCTCGGGCATCTTTTCCTTTGTATATTTAGGAGTTTCAAGGATGACTACTAGTGCTTTGCTTGCTTGTTTTTGACCTGCTTCCTAGGTTTCAACTTAACATACCTTTTTGCCCTGGACATTACAGACTTGTTGGTTTCTGCTGATGGAGTTCCTTTAACCCTAGGGCTAATGTCTACACCTTGTTTTTCTACTCCAAAGTCACATAAAAGGAAAAATGAAGACCATTATTTGTTGATCCTCTTGAGTTCATGTAGAACTATCAGTTTAATTAGACCATGATGAAACATTGAAGTTTCACATCCTTGAGATTTAGACTGTACTTTATTTGCCATCTTAGCTACACTTCCAAATAAGAAGTAAGGAAAATCTAGAGAAATCATACCAATAAAATGTAACAGGAGTTTAAAATGATATGAATAAACCTTTTGATATCTGCCTTCACAAGTGAAATAACGTTGAATGTTGAAGAGCAAGTTGGTATAGCTGTCCTTGATGTAGTCTTTGGGAACTACCTTGGTTAAGTCAGTTTCTGAAAATTCTAGCTTTAGGAACACCTTACATGGTTCCATGTCAAATCTGAAGTTTTTGAACCATGTCTCTCGCCCCCTAGGAATTTCTGTCACCAACGGTATGACCTCTTGGGATATTTGCAAGTTTAGCATTTCGACCTTTGTGCTGGAGCTAATGAAATGTAGTGCAAACTCCTTTGTCACCTGAGTATGTCCTCCCTGCAATTTCTTACAAAACTTCCAACATCCTGCTTTCTTGAAGGCTTCTACAATTGCTTTGTCTATGATCAAGACCTCAGTGCTTTCAGGGTCTGTTCTCAAGCAATGACCAGACCTGTGATGTTTCTTCTCCTCTGTCATATTTCCTTCTCCTTTGTCATATTTCCTTCTGAATTTATGTGACAAAACCGGCCTCTTTTGAAATTCTGTTGATCGGCCTCGCTTGCCAATGGTGGTCAGCCTCGCCTGAATTATGGATGAGGAAAACCTTGGTGGAAAATTACCAAAGCTTACTGTTCGAAAAACTTTTGTTCGAGGGTTTGCATGCAAACTAAAACGATGAGACTAGCCAACCCTTTCAAATTTGAAAATATCTTTCATAAAGAGCCCTAAATTCGAAATGATGAGTTTGGATGGCGGCATGCTTAAGGACTGACTCTTAGCTGACACCTAATAATGAAAATTTTAACGGAATGCTAATGGATTGATGTTTGACAAGACTGTTCTATGAATTCTCGCTTTCATAGCGCGCAGGGAAAAGCGCTATGAAAAGAGTAGCGTTTTCATAACGCAAAACAGACATTTTACACTGTCTGCGCTACGAAAACGTGCTTTCGGGGCTAATTCCAAAAAAAATCAAAATGGCTTAAGCTATGAGTTTCTAAAAAGAATGTAGGACTCATGAAACATGGAAAAAGGATGTTAGACTTTATTTGGACATGAAAAATTAAACTTTTGAGACTCCTAACTTAGCACCTACCAATTAAAACATAGGGTGACTTGACACTAATCTAAGACCATGACTAGGAACAATATAAACCCCTATTTGGTGATAACAGAAAGAATAATGAAAAACGTTGTATATATAATGGTAAGAGTGATGTTAGCTAATTTTTAGAAGGGATGTGTCTACTATGCTCACTACCTAAAAGTGCATGATAAGAGGTTGTAACTACATTGTTAACAATGCCAAAAAACCTTAAGGGGGGAAAATCCTAAGATGTAATAGCCCTAATCTTGTCATGAAGTTAGGTTTGAGTATGCACATTTGGTAGACAAAGTTGAGCAATCTCCAAAAAGGAAGCGTTTTTGGGACCTTAACTTTTTATTTGTTCCCCTGCTTTAACTCTTTGGAAAAATAATATGTGGTGTGCATTGGATGCATGACCGTTGAATGTTAGAGACTTGACAAAATGCATGGGAAGTTATAAAAAAAGTGCCCTTGAAAACTAGGTTCCAAAAACAATGAAAACAATTAATATCATACTTGTTTAAGTGATGACCATTAATGACCAGTTGGATTAGATTTTAGAATAGTCCTTGATGATATATTTAATGTCGAGGTTTCTTCTGATTTTCTACAATAAATTTGTTAGAATCTAGCTTTCATTAAGAATGAAAAGAATCATTTTATTTTCTTACCACATTTTTGAATGTTTGGGTTGTGACACTTTAGTTTCACACAACTTAACTCATGTAGCCTGAATTTATGCTCTAGACCCACACACAACCTTAGGATTATAAGCTTACAACTTGATCATCAAAGTATTCATAATTCATATGGTTGTACTTTTTATCCTAAGCGTTAATGTGGGATATATCATGGTAGGATGGATGAGACGACCCATCTTAGGTTGATGTTTGATAATTATTCATTAATACTTATAGAGCCGCCTTATCCAAACAAGACTTCATGGACAGTGAGAATTGTTTGATCGTTCATGATTTGTGATTCATTTCACTTATAAGGTTATGACCCATCTTCTCCACTTTTAACACTCAATACAATTGCAACTTGTAGAGAAGTATAAAAGAGTTAAGATTAAATAGACGTGTAGACACAGATCCAACCCTAAGCCATAGTTGCTCAATAATGTATTTGAGAAAAAAACTAAACCCCATATGCCCCATGTAAATCAAGAACATGAGTTGTCTTCTTATATTTTTTTTAACAAGATCTGTTACTTTGTTTTATATTCCAAAAAAAGAAAAAGGAGCAAGTTCCCATTACAAAAGGCATTTTGGAAAAAAGCATGCAAATGGAGGAAGATGAGGGAGCACAGTCCTCGGTTCCCCAAGCCTTACATCCAAAATTACCAGGATTTCCAACTTCATTCTTCTTATAAAGCCTAACAAACTGGTTGAGCATATATTTACATTTACAACACATATGAAAACTTATGAAAGCAATGACAAAGTGCTGGAGTAAAGACTGAGATGAGGTCTTCTAAAACTAGTTGACTGAAGGTTCCTGCTGGGATCGAATTCTTTTTCCATGATAGTTGGAGTTTTCACCTGTCTGATTGATGATTAAGCCCTTGAGGTAGTTGACAAAATCCTCTAGATGTGTTTGCACTTGTCTTTGAGAGCTGCCATTTCATAGTTATAGTCATTAAGTTGCTTTATTAGGAGAGCCTTCTCAGACTTTGACTGTATCTTGTAATCCTTAATTGTCTCACGAAGCTGATCATTCATGAATTTATTTTCCTCGCAAACCAAACATTTGTCATTTTGAGAGGCTCTGTCTAGTTGATTCATGTCCATGGTTGCACTAGGAACTGATCGAGCACTCCTTTGTTGATTGATGAAATAGCAGGTCAACTGCAACAGAGAGGTGGAGGGGAGATCAATAGAGGGGAGGCTTAACTAGGAGAGGGAGGAAGAAAGGGGGGTAGGGAGAATGAAAGGAAATCACACAGGGAGATGCAGAAAGAAAATTGCGCCTGGAAAGGGAGAGTGTAGAGAAGATAGACTGAGACTTAGGAAAGTAGAGGGAGAAAAGGAGTTGGAGGATAAGCCTACTACAAAGGAAGGAAAGCCCGATAATGCAGTAAGATAGGGACAATAGGAAAAGAGCAGAGGGAGGAGGGAGCGAGTGCCGATAGGGGGAAGAAAATTGTGACAGGAGATGAGGAAAAGCGGGGAGGGAACACGAATAAGGGGAGGAACGGGAGGAGGATCAGGACAACAACTGGGATATCACGGGGGGCATGTGAGAGCATGAAGTGCTTGGGATTCGAGAAGGGATAGGGAAGGATGACGAGGAAGATATTAATGAGATATGAGATCATCGAATAATGAATATTGGTGGTATTAGTCAACCTGCAATCTCTATGTCGAAATGTCATTGGCGGGATTTGCGTGCAGGAATAATTATGGGATTGGAATTTGAACAATGTCATGCAAAATTCGAGACTCACCGGGAGACTGTGAAACTACTATGTTGGCCTGAATGTCTGTAGTTTTATTATTCTCTCTCAAAATATGTTTGAATAAGACCTTACCCATATTAACCAAATTTTGCCTCACCCTTCTAATGATTTGACTCAATTCCTTGTTTGATAGAGTGCTTCTTTCAATCATCGCTTGAATTATGATGGTCAAGTCACCCAAAATTAGTGGGTTATGCATTTTCCTTTTCTTTAGAATCGTTGCGCCAAACAACAATCCATAAGCTTATGCTCTATTGTTTGAATTTTCCCTAAGGCCCCATTCATAAGTAATTGGATATTGCCACTTGGTTTAAATAGGATGCCTCCAGCTCCAGCTTTTCCAGGGTTTGCTTTGGAGGCACCATAAAAAAGGAGGCAGGGTTTATTTAGATTTTTTATCCACAAGATGAACTCATCACTTTTTAATCTTATTTTCGAGTTCTGAATATTAGGATTTAAAATGATGATGCTTGGCCTATTAGGCCTGCTCATTGCATAATTAATCTAGGTTCTCTCCTCTTGTTGAATTTGGTTGGTGTATATTGGTTTTACTCCTTTTGATTATAAGAATTCAGTTGTCATGCCTCAGGTCCTTGATAATACATTACTGATGCTTGGAGGTCGATCATTGAAAATTTATTGGTCTCTTGCCAACCGGAGCTGCTAGCATAAAAAGGAGGGAAGACCATTCCAGTACCTTTTGATGGTTTCCTTTTTTTTAGGGAGTATGGGTATTCTCTTTTCCAGGTTGTGAAGAATTCATTGAAAGATTGAGATAGATGCAGATTGACCTTTAGAGGACTTACGAGAAGGTGTCAACATTCTTGAGTGAAGGAGCAGTCGAGGAAAAGATGTTGGATGCTTTCTTCACCCATTAAGCACATTGGACATCTGGAAGGGCCTGCAAATCCTTTTTTTTTTAAGATTTTTAGCAATTAGGACTTTACCTTTTAGAAGTGTCCAAATGAATATTTTGACCTTTGGTAAACTTTCATATTTCCACACAGTTCTCCAATGAACTCACTCTTGTTTATCTTGTTGAGCTTGGATGGCTATATAACCAGATTTCACTGAGTAATCTCCACCATTAGGGTCCCATTTGAATGAATCTTGGGAATCAAGGCTTACAGGGGCATCTCCCTTCAGAAGGATTATTAATGAATTCCATTGAGGTTTAAGGTTTTGAGGAAGATTAGGGGTCCTCCATTCTGCCCAATTACCATTTTTCCATAGAGATATATCATTCAAGGTGTTAATTCCATTTGCACTCATCCAACCTCTTAAGGTTTGGAGATTTACTTGATTGGTTAGGGGATGGTTTCCCATTATGCTATCTTCCCAAATTTTGATGCATTTTTCATTCCCAGGAAGCTTAGAAGCATTCTCCTTCATGAGAGGAAGAGCCTTTTTGACTAAGTTCCATACTTGAGTGCATGGCTTGATTGGGAATCCTTCATCTAGAGGGAGAGATCGAGCATGATTCATATATTTAGCTTCCAAAACTTTCTTCCACCAACAGTCCTTTCCTGTCATAAACCTCCATGCAATTTTTTCCCCAAGAGCCAATTTTAGGTGAACATGGAATCTTATGGACATGCCTTCTTTTTCCTAAGGCAAGGTAACTTGTTCCCATTTTACTAAGCTGGACTTTTTTGAGTGAAATTTCCCTCCTTTCCAAAGAAATCCTCTTATTATTAGTTCTATTTGCTTATGGATGCTTGCTGGAGCTAAGATAGTTGTGAACTGATAGATTGGAAGAGTTGTGAGCATTGATTTGATTAAAATCATGTTCCCTGCTAGGTTGAGCCAGTTCATGCCCCAATTTTGGATTTTTTTTTCATTTCCTCTATATGTTTATTCCACATTTTCATCTTCAGGTTTTCTTTATATATAGGAAGGTCGAGATAGTGGAAATGGCTCCGTCTTGCTTAAAAGGGGATATCCAATATCTGAGATATTCTTTGAAGAGTGCGAGGAGAGGTGTTTTAGCCATATATTATGCATTTTCTTTGTTTAGGAGACCTTCTGAGACTTCCAGAAAGTTGTTGAGCACTTTTTTATCCTCCTAGCTACTATACATGAAGTATCTCCCATCGCTAGAGTGTCATTTGCAAATAACAAGTGGTTGATTCTTTTCACTATAGGGGAGACAGAAAGGTTTGTTAATATATGATCTCTCCTACACTTTTCTAGATTTTTGCTCAATAAATCAGACATGATTATATAAAGAAAGGGTGAAAGAGGACAACCTTGTCTCATACCTGTGAGCTTTGGAAAAACTCACTTGGCCTGCCATTGATCAGAGGAGAGTGTTGGCATTATGATACAGGTGTTGTCCTTGATGGCAACTTAATAAGATGTCAGATCACAGTTTAGGCTCAAAGAATGAAGAAAAAGAGATATACGTAGGTTACCCTTGATCAAGCCGCATATACACTCGGGTTAACTGATCAAAAGGCACGTATATGTATGCACACACTTTCATGCAGAGAAAAGCGCGTATGAGGGAAAATTAATGTTTGGTCCATGGTATTTAGTCCTTGGTATTTTGGACCATGGTATCTCATCTAAAGTGTTGAACCCAAGTATTTGGTCCAAGGTATTGATTATTTATGGTTTTGGACCATGGTATTGAGTAAGGCCTAAGACTATAAAAGGAGGAGAAGATCATTAGGCAAATGGATTAAGAAAGTCTTGAATATCTGATGAAGTATGAGATCTAGTATGCAGGTTATGGGTTCATGATGCTTTGCTTGATCTGAGCTAAGGAGGAATCTCAGGGGTTGATGGAGAACAAGATCTAAGGATAGATTGGGATCTAATGGCTTGGAATGAATCATCTCTATACGGTTTGATCATGACGCATGTAATGTTCTGATCTGGGTATAACTTAAGTTTGAAATAACTGCAACTCATGAATGAATATTTATAGATGTATACGCTGGTTGACTACGATAGAAGCGTGTACATACGCAGGTTAGATATATCTAAGTAGCGTATACCATATGAGCTATGATGTTTGAAGTTACAGGTGTTTCTGGTTGTTGATGATTTCTGATGACTGTTTACTGGTGTCAGTATTCTACATATTCAGATTGGTTGATTATGTTTAGCTTCAATATTGATGGATGAGATCTATAATGGATCAGGATCAGAATGACTTATCTTTATGTGATCTAATGGACTAGATCTAGTTTCTAACATATGTATTATCCTTATGAAATGAACTGGGTATGTCTGAAGTCAGGAAATGAAGTAAGTAATTAATGACATATACACTGGTTCGCTTTGGTGAAGTTGCGTATACATGCTGGTTTGGCACTTCCAGGTAGCGTATGCACTATGATGCATGATTTTTGATGATACAGTTGGTTTCGAATATTGTTTCAGAGTTTAGTGTTCTGCTCTGTGTTTTGGTGACTGCATTTTGTTGACAGAGTTTCAGTGATTCAGTATTTGGTGATTCAAAGATTGATGATGCTAGTGTTGATTGATTGTGTGCTTCAATGATATTGATGGGTCCAGTATGAAAATTGGATGAAACCTGGCCTTCAAATTGTGGTATTGTGCTTCAGGAGTATCCAGTCTGAAAATGTATGAAACGTGGTACCTGGAGGAAGAAAGAGAAGGTTGTAGTCTTTTGTAGGTCGGCACCTACGTACTAGTACATCAGCTAGTACAAGAGCTAAGGGGGTGGTAGCTCCCTTCCACTAGCAGTTGGAAAACGAGTAAAGGTTGGAGAATTTTAGTAGGTCGGCACCTACGTACTAGTAAATGGATCAGCTAGTACAAGAGCTAAGGGGGTTGTAGCTCCCTTCTAGGAGAATCTGGAGAACGAGAGAAGGTTGTAGCCTTCTGCAGGTAGAAGCCTGGGTACTGGTATAAGACTGCACTAGTACAGAACTATTATAAAAAGAAGTTTCTTATTAAAAAGAAGATTGAGACGGCTTGTAGCAGGTAGTTTTCACCCACATTGGGTTTCCACCTTACAACATGGTGTTCATGTGTGCTTCTTGTGTGTGATGATCTGTTCTATTTACTGCTCCTGTTTACTGTTCATATGGTTAATAATTTTCTGATACACTCATTAAGGATCAACTAACTGAATCATAAGTTTACTGGATATATGCTTGTTGCATTACACACAGTTGCATATACACGCGGTTTGCCTTGACTGAAGTAGTGTATATGAATCTTAATATGGAAATGAAAAAGTTATATTGATTTGATAATACTGATCCCCCCCCCCCCCCCTCTCAGTATTATTTCCAACAATTGTTATCAGAGAAGGTCCTTTGGTAGAAGCTTGATCGCTTGAAGGAGATCCGTAGATTAATGGGAAAGAAGCTTAAGAAGAAAGTGCCTAAGAAGAAGAAGACATCTCAGAAGAGCTATGACAGTGGGAGAATCGATTGGGGAATATGTGGAAGAAGCACTTCAGATTCAGAATCACTTCAAAATGAAGATGAACAAGCAAAAGAACTAGCATGTATGAATTTGTTATACTCTGGTGACACATTTATGCATCCATTTGAAGATGATGAAAGTAATAGCGAAACAACTGAATTTGCTCTTATGGGTGAGCAAGAAATATATCAAATAGAGGCAGAATTTAAAAGGCTTACAGACAAAATTATAGATCAACAAGATCTATTGAACAAAAGGGATTGTGCCTTCAAAGAAGAAGCTAGCAAACTAAAAGCTCAACTAGAGGAAGGATACAAGATAAGGAAGTTATTCAAGGACAAGGAAGATCAATGTCAAAAGTTGCAGGATGAAGTGACATCATTAAGAAATGAAGTCAATGAAAGGAGACAACAATCAAGAAACTCAGAGATAGATCCAGTTACTATGAAAGTCTTGAAGCTACGATCCTCTCGCTAAAAGAAGATCTTGAAGAATTAAAAAGGCAGAATAAAGAACTACTCCAAGCACTTGAAAAACAAGAAAACAAATTTCTTGAACTACGAAATCAGTTGGAAGAAGGAAGAAAAGCTGAAGAAAACAAGAAGAAGCAATATCATGAAAAGGAGGAGCAACATCAGGTTGAGGTAAATATTCTTAAAGATAGCTTAGAAGAAAAGGATAAGCTCTTACGATTTCAAGATAGTACTAAGATCTTGGATGATATTCTTAGTAGTTAAAGGTCTCCCGCTATCAAAATGGGTCTTGGTTTTCATGAATCTGTTGAAGGAGAATCTAGTTCACAAAGTAAGACAAGGGACTCTAATGTAAAATCTGAAATTCTCAACAAGGATATGAGAGGTCAATCCCATCAACAACCAAGGAAAGAAATTCTTCAAAGAAAATATTTTATTCCTAATTATGGAAATAATAGTCGGTCAATTCCTCAAATGAATAATGTTGAATGTTATGTATGTCATAATCTTGGACATGTTGCAGCCAGATGTAGAAGAAGAATGGTTCAAGACTATCACTCAGAAAGATCATCACGTTCTAGGTATTTTAAGGGATATTTCTTTGGTTGCAATATGTTTGGTCGCAGAGCTATTGATTTCTATAGAAGGAATATGAAACATGTAAGATGTTATGCATGTAACAAGCTTGGACATACAACAAAGGAATGCAGGATCAAAGTACGGGCACCATACCAAAAGGAGAAAACATCATCACACTTGAAGATATGGAAGAAGAAGGAAGTACAGTCAGAAATATGTGTCACAACACAATATACAAACATAACGCCCTCAGAGGGACCTGAAAGTGCAAAACTTTAGTGTCCTAAATCTCATATGCAAGTTTCATAAACTTATGAACCATCGTATATGTCATTAATTACTTACTGCACTTCCTGACTTCAGAAATACCCAGTTCATTTCATAAGGATAATACATATGCTAGCAACCAGATCTAGTCCATTAGATCACATAAAGATAAGTCATTCTGATCCTGATCCATTAAAGATCTCATCCATCAATACTGAAGCTAAACATAATCAACCAATCTGAATATGCAGAATACTGACACCAGTAAAAGTCATCAGAACTCATCAACAACCAAAAACACCTATAACTTCAAACATCGTAGCTCATATGGTATACGCTACTTAGATATATCTAACCTGCGTATGTACATGCTTCTATCATAGTCAACCAGTGTATACATCTATAAATATTCATTCATGAGTTGCAGCTATTTCAAACTTAAGTTATACCCAGATCAGAACATTACATGCGTCATGATCAAACTGTATAGAGATGGTTCATTCCAAGCCATTAGATCTTGATCTATCCTTAGATCTTGTTCTCCATCAACCACTGAGATTCCTCCTTAACTTAGATCAAGAAAAACATCATGAACCCATGACCTGCATACTAGATCTCATACTTCATAAGATATTCAAGACTTTCTCAATCCATTTGCCTAATGATCTTATCCTCGTTTTATAGTCTTAGGCCTTACTCAATACCATGGTCCAAAACCATAAATAATCAATACCTTGCACCAAATACCTGGGTTCAACACTTTAAACGAGATACCATGGTCCAAAATGCCAAGCACTAAATACCATGGACCAAACATTAATTTTCCCTCTATGTGCTTTTCTCTGCATGAAAGTGTGTGCATATGTATACGCGCCTTTTGATCAGTTAACCCGCGTGTATACGCGGCTTTATCAAGGGTAACCTGTGTATATCTTTAATAAGATATACGATATAAGATATTTTATTTAGATCTATAAGATATAATGGTCTTTCGTATTGTTTTTATTATTTTCATGAGTCGGCCAAACTGTCTTTGCAGCAAAGTCATTTGGTCGGCCAAACTGTCTTTGCAGCAAACCTATTACTTATTTATCACAAACCCTTTTTCTTTTCTTTTCTCCGTATATCAGTCCTGATGATGAGCCTTGGTCTAGACTCGAAACGTCGACCAATATAAAGATGAACATTGTGGAAAATCTGAATTCCTCTCAGAAACCACACCACAGTAATCTACAATCCAAAATAGTTACCCTATACGGAGGGGATACTTGGAAAGAGATTCGTAATCTCGAGAGAACAAGGGTTAAAATACAGAGAAAAGAGGCAGATCTATAAAAAAAAAACCTAAACCTTGAGCAACTTAAAGCCATAAAAAGTCTTAGAAATAATAATGACATTGTAATTCTGAAGGCTGACAAAGGCAGCACCACTGTCATAATGAATTATGAGGATTACGTTAACAAAATGAAAGACCACTTATATTATAGTGGTAGCTACAAGAAATTAGAGAAAAACCCCATCTCCAAAATCACGAACCTAGTAAAGAAAGGCATTAAAGAAACCAATCTTGACGATAAACTAAAAAAGCGACTGACCCCTAATAGTGAAATCACACCTCGGATTTATGGAACCCCTAAAATACATAAAAAAAGTCCCCTTAAGACCTATAGTCAACATTATAGGGTCACCCACTTATGAGTTAACAAAACATGTCGCTAGCATTTTATCCCCGCTAGTTCGCAAGACTAGCTCTTACATTAAAGATTCCAATCAATTTGTCAAATACATTAAAAATTCTAAACTAGATCCCGGAGATAAAATCGTTAGTTTTGACGTAGTCCAGCTCTTCACCAAATTCCCCCTAGATGAAGCAATTCAAGTGGGTAAAGAAGTGGCAGACCCCCAAACTGCAAAATTAGCTGAAATTTGTCTTCGCTCCACCTTCTTCTCCTTCCAAGGTGAAATATTTGAACAAACTTCGGGTGTTGCTATAGGATCACCTCTTTCACCGATCGTAGCAAATATTTTCATGGAAAAATTCAAGAAGAAGGCTCTGGATACATACCCATTAAAACCTAAATCTTGGGTTAGGTTTGTGGATGACACCAGTGTCAACTGGCCTCATGGAGATAATGAACTTAATAAGTTTTTGAACCATCTTAATAGCATGTCTGAAGACATCAAATTTACAATGGAGATAGAAGAGAATAATTGCATACCATTCTTGGACATTCTCCTCATAAGAAGAAATGATGGTTCCATAGGTCATAAAGTATTTAGAAAGAAAGCTCATACCGATAACTACCTACATGCTGATTCACACCACCACCCAGCTCAAAAAATGGGGGTACTGCAGACCCTCTTCACTAGAGCTTGTAGAATGTCTGATGAAAACCATACTGAAGAGGAAATCACTTACCTAAAAAGAACAGTTGCCAACTTAGGGTACAACAATAAAAGCATTTTCAAAGCCATTCAAAAGGCCAAATCTGAAAATAATAAAAACAAGGCGAAAGACCCCTTAACTTCTAATGCCTACCTTCCATACATTCAAGGAGTCACTGACAAGATAGCTAAAATCCTCAAAAAGAAAAATATAAAGACTGCATCCAAACCCTGGTCAACCATCAAACAAATAATGAAATCAGTAAGGACAGCCAAGAACAGCTTCAGTAGAAAGGGGTGTATATCATCAATTGCTCATGTGGGGAACAATATATAGGAGAAACAGGTAGGTCCATGAGGATTAGGCTCAAAGAGCATAGTGCATGTATCCGTAACGAAAGAACCCGCTCTTCAGCCTTGGCTGAGCATGTAGGTAAAACTAATCACCATATATGCCTTGAAGACGCTAAAGTCATTGCCAATGAAGATCACCATTTCAAGCAGAAGGTTAGAGAAGCTATTGAAATCATAAAACACCCACGCAACCTTAATAGGGATGGAGGCTTGGAAATTAGCAAAAATTGGAACTCTTTGCTCACCCCCCACGAATAATTCATCTATCCCTTCCTTCTCCTTCTCCCTCTCCCTTCCTTATCATGGTTGTTCCTATCTTAGTCAGGGCTTCACATAGAACCATAAGAGTTTTGACCTTTTAGCTCTTCTTTAATCAAGGATAAATCCTCTTGATGCCTAATCAATCATCCTTTAGCTTAATTTCTTAAGAATTCCAAATAATATTACCTTTAATTAAAAAAATATATTAATTGAATAAGCAGCATAAAACTACTCGCATTTTAATTTTTAATCATACATAGATAATAATAAAAAACCTTATCAGCATTAAGAACATAAACATATAACATAAGTTCTCAAAAATACTTGTAACTAGGTTAAATATAGAACTTAGTAACTAACTTGATCAATTAATAAAATAACATATAACTAATTTCTCTATTTAATTTTAATAAATTAGCAACATAATAGATTAATAAATAAATAATGTAAATCAATGAATAAACACAATAAATTAGCAACATAATTATCTCAAGTATATAATAATTTATGAATCAATAGAATTAATAAATTAATAATAGGACTCAGTGACTAATGCAATTAATTAATTAAATAACATATAACCAATTTCTCAATTTAATTTTAATTAGTAGCAACATAACAAACTTGGTATATAAATAATAATAATATAAACCTCTAAAAATTAATTACGCAACACATTAGAAATTATAAATAAATAACATATATGTAAATAAGACAGTGCAAATCAAAGAAGGCATTCTCTGGGCATTCTTTGATGGAGCCTCACAAAACAATCAGGCAGGAGCTGGTATTATCATCCATCTAAATGCAAACCACTCCCTCAAAGCCTCAGTTGGATTGGGGTCAGGATCAAACAATTTTGCCGAACTGTCAGCTTTGAGACTCCTCCTATGTTGGCTATTTCAAAGAAACACCTTCACTATTCAGGTCTTTGGAGACTCTCTCAATGTTATAAATTGGGTCAACGGAAAAAGCACTTGCAAAAACCAAATTTTGAAACCCATGCTGGAAGAACTGCAGGTATTAAAAACATCTTTTAATAACTTCTCTCTATGCCATATCTACAACGACAACAACGAATCCGCGGACAAGCTTTCTAAGGAAGGTTTGCAGCAAACTTTGGGAGGCTGGAAAATAGTGGAAGATTGCCAAGGACAAGTTCAAACATCAGACGTGCCGCCATATGCATAATCTACAGCTGTTGTTTCTACATCTCTTTTTTCTTTTTGTTTTATGCACAGGTTTTAAAAATCAGACATATTCCACAGACTTCTATATCTTTTTGAATATGCACCTGACACTATGTTTATTCACTCTTTTATGGGTTGTTTTCCTCTCTGTTGAGGAGACCTAATGATATGATGTATTTTGTTTTAAACTGCCTCTCTTGGGGAGGACATTTTTTATCATGGCTGTAAGTCAAAAAACAACTGACAGAACATTTACCTACAGCAGAATTTTGCTCTGAAAACAGTGGAACAAAATGACAGTAAGGAGGACTTTGATTGATTGCATGGTCAATCAATTAGCAGTACTGGAAATGCTCAGCATATGCAATGTAACTTTTTATTTTCTTAATAAAAAGTTCGTTTTTTCTTCGGAAAAATAAATAAATAAATAACATAATATAATGGTACTTATTAAAATAGAACTTATTGATTAATTCAATCAACTAAATAAAATATCGTATAACTCATCACACATTTCTATTTAATTAATAAATTAACAATATAATAAACTTATTATATCAATAATATTATAGACCTTTTAGGAATTAATTACAAATTACTTACACAATAATAAGGAATTATAAATAGATTACATATTATAACATAACTTATTAATTATTTCAAACAAATAACATAAAACCATTCTCATAATTCAATTTTAGAATTCAATTTTAGATTAATTAATGAGTAAAATAACAAACTTAGGATATAAATAATAATATAAATAATGGTAAATAATAATATAAATAATAAAATAACTAATATAATATAAGTATATAGAACTTAGTAACTAACTTGATCAAGTAATAAAATAACATATAACCAATCTCGCTATTTGATTTTAGTAAATCAACAAAATAATAGATTAATAAATTAATAATGTAAAGCAATGAATAAACATAATAAATTAACAACATAATTAACTTAAGCATATAATAATTCATAAATCAATAGAATTAATAAATTAATAATAGGACTCAGTAGCTAATGCAATCAATTAATTAATAACATATAACCAATTTCTCAATTTAAATTAAGTAGCAACATAATAGACTTGGTAAATAAATAATAAAAACCTCAAAATTAATGTCGCAACACATTAGAAATTATAAATAAACATAATATAATGGTACTCACTCAAATAAGAACTTATTGATTAATTCAATCAGCTAAATAAAATATCTTACAACTCATCACACATATATTTAATTAATAAATTAACAATATAATAAAACTTATTGATGATGATGATGATGATGATGGTTAACGTCCACTGAGACCAAATTGGTCTATCGGACCTACAATTTTCTTAATTTTTACTTGTCTGGCTCCTCGTCTTTCTTGGCGAGATTGGTGTTGTAGCTTTCTTTCTTTTCTCTACGGTCTTCCAACTTCCTTTGTCTTGCATCTCCTTCATCTCTTCTGGTTCTTGGGACATTGGTGTCTTAGCTTCGCGATCTATAGTCGGAGAAGTTTGGTTTAGGAGATTTGCTTTGATGTTAAGTTTATTTTTATTTTCTGCGGTATTCAAATCCTCATAACTGTTGATTTGTTGGGGCGGGCTTTCTCCTTGCTTGCTTTGAGAGTTGTTTCCTTCTTCCTTGATTTCTTGCGACTCAGAGTTTTCTCTAGAATATTCTTCTTTGATGACAGTGTATCCATATTATTATAGACCTTTTAGGAATTAAGTAAAAATTAATTACACAATATTAAGTGAATCATAAATAGATGACATATTATAACGAAACTTATTAAATATTTCAACTAATAACATAAAACCATTCTCACAATTCAATTTTAGATTAATTAATGAATAAAATAACAAACTTATGATATAAATAATAATATAAATAATGATCAATAATAATAAATAATAATAAATAATATAAATAATGGTAGATAATGATATAAATAATAATATAAATAATGGTAAATAATAGTAATAAATAGGCACTTAGTTGGCCAAATTGTCTTTACATCAAGCCTATTACATATTTATCACAAACCTTTTTCTTTCTCTGTATATCAGTCTTGATGATGAGTCTGGGTCTAGACTCGAAACGTCGACCAATATAAAGATGAACACTGTGGAAAATCCGAATTCCTCTCATAAACCACACCACAGTAATCTACAATCCTAAAAAATCTGTGTCAAAATCCCACTTCTCCAAGCCATTAAGGATGTACCTATTTACAACAAACCAATTAAAGGGAAGTGTTTCAAACATCCGGGGAGGTGAAAAAGAGACACCCCTACAATTAATGTCATTGGATAACTGCCCGACTTAATGCTGGGGAAGGTAATTTTACCAAAGTATTTAGAACTTAGAAGCCCTGTAGTATATGTGCACATCAATGGAATCATTGTCCCACACACCTTGATTGATCTTGGGGCTGCCATTAATGTGATGACTAAGGACACCATGCTCAAGCTAAATCTCCAGGGTTCATTAAGAAAGACCACAATAGTCTTGTAGCTTGAAGACCATTCTACAGTGGCCCCTGAGGGGATTGTTGAGGATGTGATGGTCTCCATTGACCCCTGGGAGTACCCTGCAGACTTCCTAGTTCTCCAGCCTAAGGCCGAGCTTAATGGTTATCCTCTCATACTTGGGAGGCCTCGGTTAGCCATTGTTGATGTCTGCAGTAGCTGCAGGGCTGGAAATATGACTATAAAAAGTGGGCATATTTCCAAGCAGTTGGTCTTGTACCCTCTTGCTAAGCCATCTTTATAACATGATTTACCTTTATGGCTTGAAGAGGAGGAAGAGGATGAAGTCTAGTAAATGCAGTTCTATACCTTAGAAGCTGCCATGGGAGGAGGACAACATTGATGAAGGTGATTTGAGTGAACACATACTCCAAAATCTAACTCCCAACACCTTTTCCTTAGAGGAAGTAGTAAAGGAAACCAAGAGAAACCATCAGATTGATCTATGTTTATCTTATTCAAACCCTACTCATGTCAAGACAATAGAATTTGGCCCTAAAAGAATTCTGAAAATCAACCCCTCTATTTCTGTACACCAAGAAGAAGAATTGTGCAACATGCTAAGGGAACATCTAGATGCCTTCGCTTGGAGTTACAAAGAAATGAAGGGAGTGCACCCCTCGGTGTGCACCCACCACATTTATATCAAAGAAGGTTGCAAACCAGTCTGACAACCCCAAAGGAGAATGGATCCAACTCTCAAGGATATAGTCAAAGAAGAACTACAAAAGCTGCTAGATGCATGATTCATTTACCCTATCTCGGGCAGTGAGTGGGTTTCTCCTTTGGTGTTGGTTCCAAAGAAAAATGGGAAGTGGAGGATATGTGTCAATTACTAAGAGTTAAACAAAGCAACAAAGAAGGACCATTTACCTCTACCCTTCATTGACCAAGTGTTAGATGGCCTAGCAGGGAAAAAGTTTTTATCTTTCTTAGATGGGTTTAGTAGGTACAATCAAATCCAGATTAGCCCAAAGGACT
Organism: Pinus taeda; assembly: GCA_000404065.3. Classification (NCBI taxonomy): domain Eukaryota; kingdom Viridiplantae; phylum Streptophyta; class Pinopsida; order Pinales; family Pinaceae; genus Pinus; species Pinus taeda. Next base: position 125,634 of record APFE031088588.1, on the reverse strand, counting down.
AGGATAAAATCACCTTCAGCTGTCCTTGGGGTATGTTTGCTTATAGGGTCCTTCCTTTTGGCCTATGCAATGCCCCTGCCACTTTCTAGAGGGCGGTCCTGAGTATCTTTTCTGAGCTAGTCCATGATGCAGTGTAAATTTATATGGATGATTTTACACCCTATGGGTGTGATTTCCACGAGGCTCTGTGTAAGGTCATGAACAAATGCATTGAAATGAACTTGTCCCTTAGCCCCAAAAAATGTGAGTTCTTGATGATTGTAGGGACTATTCTAGGTCATTCAATATCCCAGAAAGGACTGTAGGTGGACCCAAATAATATGGCCATCATCCAAAGGGTCCCACCTCCACAAAAAAAAGGGATGTCAGAAGTTTTCTAGGCTTAGATGAATACTATAGGAGATTTATAAAAGACTTCAGCAAGTTAGCCTCTCCTTTATTTGGGTTATTGGCCAAAGACTCCGAATTTTTATGGTCAGAAAGTTGTCAAGAGGCCTTGGACACCCTAAAGGACAAATTGACCACTACACCTATTCTCTGAGGCCAAAATTGGGCTCTTTCTTTCCACATACGTGTTGATGCCTCTCACAAAGCCATATGAGCATTTCTAGGCCATATAGATGACAAGCTACCTTATGCCATTTACTTCATCAGTAAGAATCTGTCAAAAGCTAAACTGAACTACATAGGGACTGAAAAGGAGCTCCTAGCTGTTGTGCATTCATTGAACAAATTTAGGCATTGCATTACAGGTTACCAAACATTTGTACATACTAACCATGCTGCAATTAAATATTTGATGAATAAACCTAATGTAAATGCCTAGATTATTAGATGGTTACTTTTATTGCAACAATTTGATTTAACTATTATTGATAACTTGACAAGGAGAATGTGGTAGCAATTTTTTTTATCCAGATAGACTTTGCCTATAGGGAAGGAAGGAATGGTTGATGATCAGTTACCGGATGAACACTTATTCACCATTTCATTTCTCTCTCCTTGGTTTGCTGACGTAGAAAATTACTTGGTTTTTGCATAGTTTCCACCAAATTTGTCCTCCAAGGAAAAGCGAAAGATTGTGAAAAAGAGCACCCCATTCACTTGGATTGGGAGCAACCTCTTCAAACTAGGCACAGATCAAATTCTGAGAAGATGTGTCAGGGAGGAGGAAGTCTTTGACATCCTTCTGACTTGTCATGATTGGCCTTGTGGAGGTAACTTTGCAACCAAAAGGACAACATTCAAGGTGCTACAGGTTGGTTATTACTGGCCCACTCTTCACCAAGATGTTAGGAGGTATACTAGTCAGTGTGATAGGTGCCAAAGGATGGGGAAACCTACCCCAAGGGATGAAATGCCTCTGCAACCTCAAGTGACTTTCGAGCCATTTGACAAGTGGGGCATGGATTTCATTGGACCCATTGACCCTCCATCCAGGCAAAAGCAGTACATCATTGTGTGCACTAATTATTTAAACAAGTGGGCTGAAGTCAAGGCCATCAAAGTAGCAACAAAAGATAAAGTGGTTGAGTTCTTAATGGAAAATGTATTTTATAAGTTTGGGTACCCTAGAGAACTAGTCATTGATCAAGGCAGTCAATTTAAATCTCACATGATTGAAAATTTGTTGAGCCAACGCAAGATCAAGCATAGAACAACCACTCCTTACCACCCACAAGCTAATGGGAAGGTGGAGGTAACCTGTTATCACTCAAGAAAAAATTTCTAAATTCTAAGCATCAATTTGATTCCAAAGGATTTATGTTAGTCTTGGTCTAGTTTTTCCATGGTTATTTTAGAGTCTAAGATCTAGAAGAGAGTCTTGTTGGTATGGTCAAATAGGATCAACACTCTATTCTTGCTTATCACTGGTCCCACATCACACAAAAATTTCCATGTGTCAAACTTATGTCAAGGTTTTCATGCGCTACGAAACTGTCTAGGTTTTTTCGTAGCACAAAACCCAGTCTAGGAGTTTTCCTAGCGCAAAACCTAGAATTTGCACTGGCTGCGCTACGAAATCAGGGATTCATGCTGATTCATGTTAAATTTCACTTAGCTGTCCAATCTATCAGAATCCATTAGTCTTACATCATCAACTGTCAGTCCATACACCATGCCTATCACATGCAACCACTCATTCTCATCATTAGGTTCGTTAGGTGTCCTGGTACGCTCAAGTTTCAAATTTCAAAAAAAAAAGGATCCAAGTGTTTTCAGTTATGATTATGTTTAGGTTCATGCATGAGAAGCAAATTGACATGAATTTAATCAAAATTCTCTAAAGTTCAAGTGAGGCAGTTTCCTTGTCCATTTCAAGTGAGGCAGTGATCAAGATTAAGACGGTGCAAGCTCTTTCAATCTTCATTTTGCAGGAATTCCATGGAGGTGTCTATAGAAAAGAAGGATCATAGGTTAGGCAGGTGTCTACGGAATGAGCCTGAAGGCTTAGATGTTCTCCTGAAGAACAGTGAAGTTGAACAATATTTCAAACAGGTTGGCTGTTGGATATTTTGTGAAAAACTTCAAGGAGGCCACATGCAAGTCACCAAAGAATTTGCTTTAAATTTCACAAGATTGAATTCGAATGTTGGAGTGCTTGAATTACCAATCTCTCCAAAGGTTATATCTGCAGTCACTGAAATTAAGGGGACAGGAAAGGTGGTTTAAAATTTTCAAGTTTGATATGACTCCTTGCAAGGAATTCTTGAAGCCAGAGTTCATTGATTCAGATTTAAACAAGTCAGTGCCCAAGAACTTTGTCAAAGATTCATATGCCAATTTATTTACCTGCATACAGAGATACTTTACCTGTGAGGGGAGGTATCATAAGGTGTATTCCTATCACTCTAAGCTTCTGCTTCTTTTCACTGGAAATATATCTCTGAATTTGCCTTTCTATTTGTTTCGAAGCCTAGGCAAAATGTGTGACAAGGTTGAGTTGAAGAAGGAAGCGTGTGAGACCTCGTTGTTTCATCATGGCTTAGTCAAATTGATTGTTTTGCATGAGCTCTAGAAAATAGATAGGGAGTGGTCCATTTTCTTGTTTATGTCTGGCTTTAAGAATGAAACTGGTCTCAGCCCTCAGACCACGAGAATTTCTTCACCAACAGTTAGTCATCGGGAAGAATAAAGATCAAAGAGATTCATGAAATTGAAAACCAAGAAGCAGGTAAAGGAGCCCATGAGACCACTAGTAATTCAAGGCACACCCCAACAGTCACAAAAATGGAAAGGTTAGATCAAAGAGGGTGTACAAGAGCAATCCACTGGTGAAACGGTCCAAAGAAGAGTAACCAGGAATTGGCTAGCTAGAGAAAAAGGTAAGACAGTGGTTACTGAGGGAAGCCTAGTTTCAAAAGGAAGTTTGAATGATTTTCTTCAAGCTATTGACATTGAAGAATCTCCTCTGGTTCGAGCAAACTTAATGAAGCAAGTAAAGGCAAAACCAAAAAAGCCAAAACCTCTAAAAAGCTCAAATTTGATGATCAGGCTTCTGAATTTGCTTTTAAGCCAAGAAGACTCGTGACAAGGTGTTCAAAAGAGATACAAGAGGCACTGCCAGAAGCAAGTGAGAGAGATAGAAAAATTACATGAAGGACCCGTGGTTTCATCAGAAACATCATCACAACTGCATAAAAATGACAGAGGTAAGGTAGTTATCTCTCAATAAGAGGAATCTAGTTTTGAAGAGTTGAAAAAGAAACTGAAGTTGACAAATCTTGAAATTGCCAAACTGAAAAAAACCTCAAGGAAACATGCAATCAAGGAAGCTTATTTTAACAAAATGGAGGCTCTGTGGGAAGATAAAACAATTTCAATACCCGAAGTGGTCAGCTGTCATGCTCAATACTTCACATGGACAGTCCCTGCAATAAAAGAAGCAAGATACATCAGAAAGGTCAATGCAAAATTGAGAGTTGGAATCCAAATTATAAAGAGGCAAATCAAAGATCTGAAGATACAACTAAACCAGCCTGAAGGCCATTCTCAGCTAAGAAAAACTACATAGCAAGTAAGGCTAAATCCTAAATTTTGATGTAGACTACCTTTTGAAGTTTACCTTGAAGAATGGTATCAGTTTATTCAGTTTTGAACAGCTTCATGGCATATGGAAGAGCCATTTCAAAGGAAAGAAAGCTTAAGAAAAGTTAAATTTTGGCATTAAACTGTGTTTTTGAAATTACACAACAGTTTCATAGCGTGCTATGAAACTACTGTAGGTGATGCCTAATGCACAACAATTTCGTAGCAAGCCCTATTCAAAAAGATTTCCTTTTGTCTCTCAAAATTTTTCCACCAAATCATTACATGCAGCTACAGCAATTTCGTAGCGCGCTACGAAATTACTGTAGCTGCATGTAATGATTTGGTGGACAAATTTTGAGAGACAAAAGGAAATCCTTTTGAATAGCGGCTTCTAAAAAGGATCACTTACAAGGTGTAAACATCCAGCAAGGGCAAAGCAAGTAAAGGAAGGACATCTATGAACTCTAAGGTCTATGTTATGAAAGTAGTCATTATTTCGTAGCTAGTATTGTTCATGATGCTTCAGGCAGCATTAAAAAAGTTTTTGTCTTACCACGTGTATATGGGAAAGGTCTATAGCATATGGAAGACAAGCTAATCCAATGCATTTTCATGTAATAAAGAAGAACAACATGGATAATAGATTTCGAAGATCCTTTTGGAGACCAAAAACAGAAAAACAGGAACAACTTCCTAATATACAGGAACAGTCAAAGGATAAGGCATCAAGGGTCAACAGGGAGTTTAAAGCCACCACCAAAGCCAAACTGAATAAGGCCAGTTTTTAGAGAACGAGTTTGAATTGTAATCAATGCTACTACCAACATAATGAGGAGTTACACTCCTAATTGTTTTAGGTCTCTAGAACTGCCAGTTAACAATCAATTACATTAAATAGTTGGTTTTAAGTGTCAATAGGTGTCAAAGTAGGAAAAATTTGAATTCCCCTCATGCTGGAGGAGGAATCTAAGTCATGTAATGAACTCTATATATGGGAGAAAATCTAATGTATCAAGGGTTGGAATTTTTAGAGAAACTCTCATATTATGCTTTATGTAAGACTCTATTTTAGGTAATACAGTATTTGGCTTTGCTTCTCAGGAATCAGAAGAAATTCAATGTTCAGAATGTCTTGTATTGTTCTCTTCCCATTATTTACAGTGGAATGAATGTGTGATTACTTAGAAATCACTGATTGTGCTCTAACTTCCTCCATACATTTGTAAACTGTGTTTTCCTTTATGTTTCTGATGTATTCTCCATGTGTTGAATTCTAGATGCCCTGACTTCCATGTAAAGCTAACATTATTGTCGTATTGAAAGATTTTTGACTCCATAAGCCCAATGAATATTTTCTAATTGTGTTTCAACCATTTACACTTCTTCATTTGTTTCATAGAGTTAGCCATGTTATTCATTATCAAAATCTTTAATTTAGTGAGAGAGCCCTCTCAGGTTGAGGAGGCTAAGCCTAAGCCAAAAGTTGGTTTGAAATAGTTGCGCAGAGTCTTCCTGATTAGTAGCCTATCAGGGGTTGATTTTGTGATAGCATAACCAATAGAGAACTAGAAGGAATTCTGACCAAAGTGATTAACAACAACAGAAAGGATTGGGCAGATAGATTAGTTGAGGCCACTTGGGCCTACAATACCACCTGGAAGACCACCATTGGATTCACTCCTTTGAGCTGGTCTATGGGAGGAAGGCCCTGTTGTCCATTGAATTTGAATACAACACCTTAAGAATGGAAGCACGGTTGGATCTATATCTTGCCAGGGTGCAACAAGAAAGATTGCTTCAGCTGAATTGGTTACATGAATTTAGGATGCAGACCCTCCTACACACAGAGGTTACTCAAGTTCAAAGGAAGATTTGGCATGACAAGAACATAAAGGACAAACAGTTTCAAGAAGGTGATTGGGCTTTGTTGTATGATTCCAGATACAAGGATTTTAAAGGCAAATTAAGGACTAGATCGTTAAGGCCTTATGTCATAGAAAAATGTCATGATAATGGTTCATTACATATAAGAACCATTGATGCAGAGGCTATCCCTTTACTTGTCAATGGGTACAAATTGAAGGTTTACAAGAAGCCCTTGTCAAAGAAATAATTCATCAATGGTGCTAGCAAGACAGTGATGGTGGTAGATAAAGTCTTAGCTTCTACCCGATCAAGTCCCTAAAAAAATAAAAGAAAGAAAAAAGATACTAATAAAGAGACTCGGGTGAAAACCTCCATGAGGCACCTAAGTCCCACTGTTGGGTTGAAAACCTCTTGAGGCGACCCAATGGTGTTGAAAAGAAAATAAAAAATAAAAAAATCTCTGGGTGAAAACCTCCTTTTAGGCACCCAAGGCAAGCAACTAGGATGAAAACCTCTTGGAGGTAGACTAGTTGTCTAAAGAAAAAAAGAGAGAAAAGAAAAAGTTTGAAAATGGTTTTTGCAGGTCAGCAGGAGGAGGATCAACACAACATGAGAGGAACAGAAGGACCTACACAATCCATATTTTCATTTCTCCATCTCATATTCTTCATTATTCCATCAATCCTTCCATTTATGAATTCCTTCAACTCAGTTTACACAAGCTCTGTGTTTTCTACAGGATTCCATGAAAACCTACAAGAGATTCCTATAGGAATTACAATGGATTTTGAATCCCAAGAAAGGTGACCCTAGAGGAAGTGGATGACCAGTCTTTGTCAAAAAAATAAAATAATCACTCCACCACATCATCACCATGCCTTTCATCACCTTGTTACCCTTGCATCCATCTAGTAAGTCAATTCAAATATAATATAATATATATATATATATATATATACATTTTTCAAAGAAAAAAATAGAAGAGGGGGACAATACCTGAGGGCTATAACTCTCACCTACCATTCACAGGAACCCCTCTCTACTCTTGTCAACAATCCTCATGCTATAGAAGTGAAAAAAGTATGCAAGTTTAGGGGAGAGGTAGCTACAGGACATCTTGTAGGTTTCCTATAGCAGCCTATCCCACAAAGGAAATTTCACAGGGTTGCAACCATCCTCAACATAAAGGTTCCAAGGTTAAGGAAGCTCCTCCAAAGCTCAGCAGTGGCAAAAATATCATCAACATCACTCTCTAGTACCTTCACATCCAAGGAAACAAGCATCAAACAAGGCCAATAAAAAATATGCAGCAATTACACAGCACAGGGATATCATTCTCCAACAAGCAACATCATTAGAGCATCTTACCCATGGCATGTCATCTTAATCATGCTCTCTCATTAGCACGATATGATAAAAAATGTAGGAATATGTAAGAGTTGGTTTTATAGGAAAAGGTGGCCAGTTAACTTGGCAACTTTTGGCTAGTCGACAAGGAGAAAACAGTTAGACCACTCCACACGTGGCAGCAGTCAAATTAGAAGAAAAAGGAGATAATGCCAAAAATGGTTAAGTTATGGAGGAATGAAGTGGGAGATGGTTACGAGGTAAGTGGAATGATGGAAAGATAGTGGGACCAGCATCCAAAAGGAGGTGCTCGTACTTAGACATCCAGCACACCATCCCACAAGATCATCCATATAAGGAAATAAAACACTGATTCCCACACTAAAAGAGCATTAGAAATCTCGAGAATTCATCAAAAAGAGGATTGCTTAGTCTTCTTGAAGCAACACCTATAGGAGAAAATGAGTATTTTGTAGCTTAAAGGCACCTACAGGATCTTACAGGAAGACCTACAGGATACAAAGCAGTCATCTACAGGATTATCAGTGGGCACTAAGGGAAGAGAGATCGAAGGTTGTCCTCATCAGAATGTAACAAGTGAGGTAGGAGCTATACCTTCCCATATTTTCTAGTTAAAAAAGGAAGAAAAATCCTGCATTTGGTTAAGGAAGTTGCAATCTAGGAGAATTATATTGCAGAGTTATCATTTAAATCTCTCACCCACTAGAATTATTGAATTATATCCATACAAACCTCCATAATTACCAGGGAAAGATGACAGGGGGTTTTAACAAGAGGGAACCCACAAACACAGTAAGAATTCATCAGCACCCTCCTGTAGTAGAAATTTTCACAAGGCACAATTAAGGGGTTCTTTGAAAGAATGAGAGGATACGATGATGAGGTGGCTGGAGACTTTGCTCTCTCACTCATACCCCTCACTAGGACCCATGCCACTACTATGGTGAAAGGCTTATCAGTAGAAATCACCCTTGAAGTTATAAGCAAAATCACCACACTCCCTTTAGGGTTACCTTGGAGAAAAAATGATAAGGGTAACAACACTCCTGCAAAGAAGAAATTCTTTTTGGAAGGGGAGGAGGCAATGGAGGACAAAAATGGGTTTAGAAGAGAAAGCCTTCCATACCCTTGGAATGAAGTTAGTTACCACCTCATTAAATATATATCATGTGAAGGGAGATACAATGTGGTTTATGGATACCATTTCAAACTCCTCCAAGAACTGAGATTTGGAACACAAACACCTCCTGAAAACAGATTAAGGATACCCTACTTTCTTCTTCAATCAATGATAGATATGAGCATCAAAGTGCAGGAGGGAAAACATCAACAACTAGCCTATCACAGGTTGACGAAACTTATCCTAGAAGATGATCTACAAAACCTAAGACTCCCTATTACATGGACAACTTTCAGAGACATGAAAGCAGAGGGAGCAATTCAAGCTCTTGAATATGACAAAAGCCCCACTGCTAGTGAGAGGGATAAAGAAACAGAAGGAGAAAATGAAGAGGAAATAGAGGAGGAAAAAGATGAAGAAAAGGAAGAGGAAAATGAAGAAGAGATAGAAGAAGAAACAAAAGAAGAGACAGATGAGGAGAGTGAGGAACTAGAGGAAGAAGAGAAAGAGAAAGACAAGGATGAGGAGGAGAATGGAAAATAGGAGACAGAACAAAATGAAGAATAAAGGTCTACAGTTCAAGGCAAAGAAGGGGAAGAATCACCAAGGGTATCTTCAGAACCCACAAAGAAAGAGGCAATAGCTACTCTTACTTCCCTAATTACACCTATCAAGTCAAAAGGAAAAATACAAAGACAAACCCAACTGTACTTTAGGACAATAAAGAGCACAAGGATTAGGCAAGGAAGACCTCAAACACCCACCAAAACTCCTATTTTCATTGAAGACTCACCAAAGCAGCAAGAGAAGATAGCTCCTCTTGAGAAAAATCAAGGAGAAGGATCATCAAGGCAAGCCTCTCCCAAATCTCCCATCACATATGTTAGGAAGCCTATCACAAGGTATTCCTCATCAAAGGGAAAAGGTCTCCTATAGGAGACATATAAAGACCTATAGGAAGCAGAGGCCATCCTAGAGGAAAATCTGTTAAACCTACAGGAAACTCAGAAAATGGACCAAGAAGGTGTAACTTAGCAAGAAACAAAGAAGGAAGATCTAGGACTTAGAGAGCCTATTCCACAACCCAACCTCAAATCTTACTATAGGTTCATTAAAGGGGGTAGGGTTATCCCACATAATTTTTCCATTCCTTTATTCTTTGAACTTGAGAAAGAAAGGGCAAGGACACATAGGTGGATGAAAATTGCCAAATCAAAAGGAGTGGAGGATGTAGGCCACATGGAGGAGAAATTGAAGGAGATGGGTAGAGAACTGAGTAGCATAAGGGACAGAGAGGCGATGATGAAAGCTTAGTTAGAAGTAGAGAATGCATGGCTAAGGGGACAGTTACACGAAAGGGAAAGCCAGTTGGCAGCTATGGCCAATTTATCCTTAGAGTTAATCCAATGGAGGATGCCAGCCAAGTCTTATGCCTTGTACCTCAAGGAACAATGGCTACAATTCCAAATTAAGACTTTAGCACATAGAGGCACCATGCACTTCCAATACTATAGACAATTCATTGATCTCTGTGATCAAAGCACCTTGGAAGATAGAGAAAATATGTCTGAGTTTTACCTACACAACTTGGCCTTGACAAATTTGAATGTATGGACCCAAATTCAAAGCTAGGAGACTTGAAATTGATGGCCTTAGCATCATTTATGAATCATGAGGAGGCAAGAGCTACAAATATGAAAAAGGTAATGGCAAGGGAAGAGGCAGAACCACTTATGATAAAAGCTGAACAATCCAATCCAATGGCTATCATCAGCACCCACAACCTAATTGCAAATGATCCTAATCTTGCACCTAGGTACCTTGCTGCACAAAAGCAAGCAGTCACACACTTTGAAGACATGTTCAGATTGCTAAGAGATGACAACATGCAAGCTTGCCAAAGGAGATGGAACACCTTGCCTTACAACTTGAAAATCAGAGAATACCATTCTCCTCAAAGAATAAGAGAGGCACTAAACATTGTTGGCCTTATGAATACAGGTGTTGTCCTTGATGGCAACTCACTCAGATGATAGCTCACAGTACAACAACAAATGATTACAGATCAAACTCCAAAGAATGAAGAAAGAGAGGTATACACAGGTTCACTTTGTCCAAGGAGCGTATACACGCGGGTTAACAGAACAAAAGGAGCGTATAACGTATACACGCACTTTCACAAGAGGAAAAGCGCGTACATGTTGGAAAAATAAGTTTTTGGTCCGAGGTTTTTGGTCCAAGGTATATTGATCCAAGGCATTGGTCCAAGGTACTTGGTCCGAAGTATTGACCCTAGCTATTTGATCTAAGGTATTGGTCCTAAGTAGTTTTGGTCCATGGTATTGAGAAAGGCCTAAAACTATATAAGGAGGAGAAGATCATTAGGCCAAGTGTGTGCAAGTATTGAATATCTGATGAAGTGTGAGATCTAGTATGCAGGTTATCGGCTTATGGTGCTTTGCTTGATCTGAAACAAGGATGAACCTTAGCGGTTGATGAGGGATAAGATCTAATGATGGATCAGGATCTTAAGGCTTAAAATGAATTATTGTTGGGTTGTGTTATATTCTTTCCACATAGTTAACAAGGGATTTGAGGGGTACCAGTAACCCCACTTTATGGGGTCCGGGGCAGCGCCTCGGAAAATTTTGGTTTTGGACCCTATGTTAGGTTGGGCAGACCCACCTATGGTTTTGTTCATGATTTTCGCACATGTTTTTTGGACGTGATGGTTTTCGGTCCATGGATTTGGATGCGATGGTTTTCGGTCCATGGTATGGATGCTTCGGCATGTATAAATATGTATTGTAACATTGAAAGGAACATAATGAAAAATCAAGCTGGTAGTCCCGGTTTTGGGATCCAGTGGGAAATCTATGTGTATACGTGTTTTATGTGTTATGCTCTCTCATTGTTTATTTTTCCTGTGATTTAGAATTCGTATGTAGGTAATTTCTGTACGGGGTTAAAACCTACAGCATTATGAGTTTTTTGCAGTTCCATTGTGTTTGATTAATGCTCCAGCTACATTTATGTGCTTGATGAGTAGTGTGTTGCGTACCTATTTGGACAAGTTTTTTATTTTGTTCATTGATGCCATATTGGTGTATTCTAAAAATGAAGAAGATCAAGTTTAGCATTTGGCAATAGTGTTGAGGTTGTTGAGAGAGGATCAATTATATGCTAAGCTCATCAACTGTAGTTTCTTTCAAAATGAGGTAGATTACTTGGGGCATGTTGTCTCCAAGGATGGCGTAGTAGTGGATCCAGAGAAGATAAGAGATATCATGGAGTGGGAAGCTCCTAGGATTGTGGATGAGGTGAGATCGTTCATGGGGTTGGCAGGCTATTATAGGAGGTTCATCAGGAGCTTCTCACAGATTCATTATCCTATTACATCATTGGAGAGGAAATGTAAGAATTTTGAATGGACAGAGGAGTGTTAGGTTATATTTTTGCATCTTAAGTACTTGATGACATATGCACCAGTGTTAAAGATTGCAAATGCAGAAAAATAATTTGTAGTATGTATAAAAGCTTGCAAGAGAGGACTTGTTGGAATTTTTTTTGAGATGGACAGGTTGTAAGCTATGAGCCGTTAAAATGGAATGAACATGAGAAGAACTATCCAACACATGATCTTGAGCTAGCAGTGATCATACCCGCATTAAAGATGTAGACGCACTATCTTCTGGGTAGGAGGTCTATACTGATGAGTGATCGCAGTGGAGTGAGATATTTGGTTGACTAGTCGATTCTGAATGTCAGACAAGCTAGATGGTTTGCCACGATAAGTGAGTTTGATTTTGAGATCAGATACATCAAATGAAAGGAGAACAGGGTTGAAAACTATATTAGTACGTGGATAAAGGTTAATCACATAACAATTATGAGCTCCTACGAGACAGGTCTACAGGATATGATCTTGCAGGTAGGGAAGAATGATGTCAAGTATATGGAGATTTTGCACAGGTTGCAATAGATTATTCGTATAGGTAAAGGTAAAGGTACATGTATAGGTACAATAGTAGTACAAGTACAAGTGCAAGTGCACAGGATGTGGACTATCATCTTACAGTGAATGGATTCGTTAGGTTTAGAGACAGGATATATGTGCCAGACAAAAGTGAGAACAAGAACATGATCTTGAGTGATTTTCATGTGAAACCATATTCACGTCACCCAGGCTATTAGAAGAAATTGATTGCAGTGAAGAAGTTTTATTATTGGCCGAATCTAACGAAGGATGTAATAGAGTTTGTGGCCAGGTGTTTTTATTATTAACAGGTAAAGGTAGAGTGTAGGCATCCAAGTGGATTGCTACAACTGATTTTGATTCTAGAGTGAAAATGGGATGTCATTTCCATGGACTTTATCACAGGATTTCTGAGGACAGCAAGACATAATGATTCCATCAGGGTTGTTTTCTACAATTTTACGAAGGTTGCGCACTTCATTCTAGTGAAGTCTACATTCTCAGCTATTGATGTAGCACATTTACTCATTAGAGTCGTGGTTAGATTGCATGGTGTTCCAAAGAATATTGTGTCAAAAAAGGATGCAAAGTTCACTTCAAAGTTTTGGAAGGAGTTATTTGCAGGCTTGGGCATAAATTTGGCCTTCGGTACAACTTATCATCCGTAGATAGGGGGACAGGTAGAGAGGTTCAATAGGATATTGGAGGACATGCTGATGATGTATGTCATGCATCAACAATGGAAGTGGGAAGAGTATCTCCCACTGGTAGATTTCACTTAAAACAATGGGTATTAGGAATATTTGATGATGAGTTCATTTGAGGCATTGTATGAGCGAAGTTGCAATACTCCCATTAGTTGGAGTGATCTGGTTAACAAGGTGTTGATTGGACCAGAAATGTTGGTAGAAATGGAACAGGAAATGTAGGTAATCAAGAAGAATTTGAAAGTAGTAGAGGATATGTAGAAGAGATATGCAAATCAGAATAGGTTGTCCAAGGAGTTCTAGGTTTGGGAACAGGTCTAGTTGCGCATCAAATCGAAGAAGAGATCCTTTCATAATAGATCATGTGGCAAGCTAGCACCACATTTTTTTGGACTTGTTAGGATTATTGAGAGGATTGTGCCAATAGTTGATGAGCCTATATATTTCATTAATAATGCTGCAATTCCTAGGGCTACGAGCTTTACTTATCAACCCAGGGTTCGTACAAACTTGGAGGTGATAGTGTTATATGCACAAGTAGAAGTGAAGGTCCTGCCTGTTGTCACTCTTCATAGAGTCAAAAGAAGCTTTAATTCTTTGATGGAAGGAGAGAAATTTATCCTAAGAGAGAGCGAATTCTATTGCATTAATGAAGAAAACAACATGAAAGGCTAAACTTGCACCATAACCTAACTTAATCAACCAAACAACTATGCTAAGCAGAATTGCTAATTTAATATTAACCTAAGGCTAATTATCTATGTTTGCAGAAGTGAAAACATAAATACTAGACTAAGGAGTAATAAAGAAACTTAGGCTAAGTTGGATTTCAGGTGAAACAAGTGATCGAAGGTCGAAATTAGTGAAAGGAGTGCGTGAGGGAGAAGCAACGCATAAGAACCGTTGGATAAGATGGGTGAAAGGTAATTAACGGTGGAGATTTGATCAGGGAGGGTTACGTAGGAATATGAGTGAACAAGGTTGCTAATGGGATAGATGGTTAAGATCTTATCGTGAAGATTTTAAGTGAAGGGATGGATGGACAAGGGATCAAAGGAGATGAATGGTTGAGATTTAATCACGCAGGTGCGGCCAAGAGATGGATGGGCAAGGCTGATAGGAGCGATGAACGACTAAGATCTTATCGCATGGGTGAAGGCAAGAGATGGACAGATGAGGCTAGTCAGCAAATGGATGGCGGAGATTAGATATTGGGAAAAATAACGTGTGGAAATGGTGTAGAAGGTTTAGAGGATGGTAAGTTATTTATCGCGCACCCTCAAAGTTGTAAGTGGTTTTCTGAAATTTTACGCGATTAGCCTCCCGACGTAGCATGAGGAAACCACCTGATTCATGTGCTCTCGGGTGTATAACGATCAGACAAAAATCCACGCAATATGGTGCAATAGTTGTTGGATCAAGCATGGTTGATCAATAGTGGAGATTGACCGAGATAGTTGGCTATCGGGTGAAGTGATAGCCATCGTATCAAGCAAGGCACATCGATGGTGGGGACTTGAAGTTCATAACATGAATGGTGGACTCCACGCAAGGTGAAAGTTGAAGAAAATGGTGAATCAGATAGTGATTGTGAAGGGTTGTTGGTGATCGAATGATGGGGAAGCGATGGAGGGAGAACGTGTTGGAGGCGGTTTTAAAGAAAAATAATAGAGAAAACTAGTGAGGGTATGCAACAAACTACATTCAAACAATGAACTCCATAGCCTATGCGAGAACCAGAAATTGTGTTTTTTAGGTTGTTGGCAGGTCTTTGCCTCAATTCATGGCCCAAGAGGGAGGAGATGAGGCCGAGACACTTGCGCACAACCTGATAGTAATATTTTCCTCTAATAGTACCTATGAATTAAAAAAAAAAACGCAAATGACAGTAAACTACATCAAATTCAAATACTAAAATAGATGAAAAAAATTGATGTTATCCAAATAAATGAAAAGAAACAGAAATCTGCTTAACCAAATGAATCAGAACCAAAAACTTCTTGAGCAAATGCCTCAGTAAACCATGAAACTACTTAACTAATAAACATAACAGAATTCTATGCTAGAATAATAGTATAGTAAAGAGGATTTGTGGTTGCTTGGGTTGGGCCCTAAAGCAAGAGCTTCAGTCCTCGAAGTTTAACTCAGAGCTGGCTTAAACATAACTCATCTTCATGATAGAAACCATCGGTTACAGAGAAAATTCACGAATCTTTGCAGCTCAGAAAATAAAAAAGAGTTTTATAAATGAAGTCCTAATCCTAGTGAGGTCCTAAACCTCTCTATTTATACATTTTGAAATTTCTAACAACTTCCTTCCTATTAGGGAGGTTTCGCCTCTAACAACAGAAAACTACTTGTTGCCCTTTCACTTGCTTGGTTGTCTTCTTTAGTCCTCATGATGTGGTTGTTTGCACTCCGAGATGATGGAGGAATATTCAAATGGAAGGGTAGTAGATGAGGAACATTAACCTCCTATAATTCCTCTACCTTGTCCCATTTGAGTCTTGACCAAGGTCTTTTCTATAGTTCCTTGATTTTATCCTTTATACCTGCATTTCTCCTTGCTTTTATCCTTTATTCCTGCATTATATGCACATTAGACCACAAAGCCAAATATCCAGCTCTAACTCATTTTATAAACAAAATATAATCAAAAGTATGCAATAAGCTGTGAGAATAGTTGGTTTGACTAAGCTAGGAGGTGAATTAAGGCCAATTAAGGCCCATATAATTGCTCAATAATGAGGCTCATCATCACCCCCTACTGAAAGTGTTGCTCATCCTCTGAGCAACTTAGTGGCTCTGGTAGCCTCTCTGGCATCCCATACTTCTGTTGTAGAAGCCTGCTTTCCTTTTTGCCTCTTCCCATTGCCTCTTTTCCTCTTCTTCTTTTCTCCGATCTTCAAGTTGTGTGGAAGTGTGTTCTATTTTAGCAGGCATGCATATTATCATCTCTTATTAGCTTAAATATATCCTCAAAATGTGAAATTACTTTCCCTTGGGCAGCAAGATGTCTAAGTGCCAGTTGAGGATCATTTGCAATTAGATTATGGGTGTTGAGTAGGTCCATGGGATTTGATTTTTCCTCTTTGATGAAAAGAGGTTCATTTTTCTCTCTAGAAAATATTCTTTCATCTCTGCAACCCTTGACTTCTCATTGTTTAGCCATGATGGAAAAGCCATTAATTGTGGATTTCCTAGCTCTGCATTAGGATCCCAATTATTCATGTCTATGAGGGTCATGTTATGCAACTAAAAATCAGCCATTTTGGCCCCATCCTTTAGTGTAATTTGATCAAAAATATCAATAAATTGTCCGAAGTCCTAAAATGGCATGGTGCTCCTTTGTGTTAGTGTTTTAATCTAAAATTGCAACCATTTTTCTCTGAGGTAAAGAGCATAGGATTTAGATGGCATCCTACACTAGATGGCCTACAAGGAGAGGTTGGCCATACATGCTTAGCTGGTTTTCCTTTTCTTGCAAATTTCCTCTCTGTTTTTCTTATCTTCTTCCTTTTGTTGTTCTCTCTCATATCCATCAGTTTCTTCCTGTGTTTCAACATCATCCTCGTGTTTCAGCATGGTCCTCTGTATTAGTTTCTTCTTTATTCATATCATCCCATCTAGCTTTGTATCATATTCTTTTTTTGCCTCCTCTTTACTGACAAAAGGACTAACATCATAGATGAGGGTTCTAATGTCATCGTCTGCTGGTAAGTCTCCGAATGTTGACCATTTCATAGGGATCTTGAGGTTTTGGAGGGCATCCTCAATGAGGATTCTGATCAAATCATGGTGAGCCAACTATTGGGAATTCCCTTCCTTTAATTTGTTGTTGGAGTCTCTAAGTGATTGCATCAAGAAATAGGATATGCTGAGCCTTTGGTGAACTAGTGTTTCTACCCCAAATCTTAATTCTTCAAACATTCTCAAATGGTTGCATTCTCTTTTGACATATTCAGGAACTTCCGTTTTGCCACCTTTTCACTTATAAACCAACTACCTCTTAGCCTTTACAACTTTTGATCAAATGATGCATATGGGTGAGTGAGTAAGATACTTACCGGTGGTCTTGATGCCATGCTACAGTTGTCAAAGATCGGAGGTGTTGTTGACGGTCATTCTTCTTCCTCCTCTACTATTCGTTGATGGTTTATTAGCTTTTGCAGGCGTCTGTGACTAAAGATCTGATGTTGTTGTTGTTGCTGTTATGGAGCTCTTGGATTTGATGTTGCTGCTACTGTGGAGCTCTTGGATTTGATGTTTTTGCTGCTGTGGAGCTCCTGGATTACCACTTGGGAATGTTTGGTGTCTTCCTTATAATTCTTGATCATGTTGTTGGATGGTGCTATGAGGGTGCTATAATGAATGGAAAGAGCGGGTATGAGTGTATGTGGATGTAGGGATGATGGTAATGGTTAAGGTGATTCTATTAGAAAACATAATCTTCACCTAAATGGAAGCAATGAAGTGAAAAAACAATAGAATTGATGGAGGGATGCATTGGTAAGGAGTGGAGGAGATGAAATATATGTGAGGTAGCATTCCCTTTGGATCTTCTCTTTACTCATTAGTTGTCTTTCTCACCCACCTGCACATAACAATTATGTTTTTTTTCTTATCTATATATATTCTCTATATATTTATATATTATTATTATATATATATATATTAACAAAACACTTAGGCTGCCTCAAAGAGGTTTTCACCCTAGATATCTGCCCTGGGTGCCTCAGGAAGGTTTTCACCCAGGAATCTTCTTATCCTTTTCATTTTTCTCATCCTTGGGCCCCCTCATGAGGTTTTCAACCCAAAGATGGGACTTAGGCACCTCATAGAGGTTTTCACCTGAATCCTTATTCTTTTTCCTTTTTCAGTGACTGGATGAGGGAGGAGCTAGAAATTTCTCCACCATCACCACTGCCTTATTAATGTTGTCAATGAACTCTTCTCTTGATAAAGGCCTCTTGTACGTTTTCAGTCTATGTCCATTAACTAGCAATGGAATGGCTTCTTTGTCAATAGTCCTGATTTGCACTAAACCATTGTCATGGCATCTTTCCACCACATAAGGTCTGAGCCATCTTATTCTTAACTTTCCCTTAAAATCTTTAAACCAAGAATCATATAACAATTCCCAGTCTCCTTCTTGAAATTTCTTCTCTTTGATGTGCCTGTCATGCCAGACCTTCCTCTGAAGCTGAACTATCTCTGTATGTAGGAGGGCCTGCATTCTGAATTCATCTAAGCCATTCAAATGCAAAAACTTTTCTTTTTGTGCATGACTGAGATCTGAATCTAGTTGGGCTGCCATCCTTAATGTGTTACATTCAAATTCAATAGACAACATAGCCTTTTTACCATAGAACATCTCATAGGGTGTAAATCCAGTGGTGGTATTCCATGTTGTATTATAGGCCCAAGTGGCCTCAACTAGTCTTTCTACCCAGTCCTTTCTGTTGTTGTTCACTACCTTGGTTAGGATGTTCTCTAGTGCTTTGCTGGTCACCTCCACTTTCCCATTAGCTTGTGGATGATAAGGAGTGGAGGTCCTATGCTTGATTTTGTGATGCTCAAGAAGTTATACAATCATGCTAGAGGTAAATTGGTTGCCTTGGTCTGTGACTAGCTCTCTAGGGTACCCAAATTTGTAGACTATATTCTCCCTTAGGAACTCAGCCACCTTCTCTTCTATTGATGCCTTAATTTCCTTGGTTTCAACCTACTTATTCAAGTAATTAGTGCACACAGTAATGTGTTGTTTTTGCTTTGAAGGAGGATTGATAGGCCCAATGAATTCCGTGCCCCACTTGTCAAATGGATCAAAAGTCAGTTGAGGTTGTAGGGGAATTTCATCTCTTGGAGTAGGCTTTGCCATCCTCTGGCACCGATCAACACTCACTAATGTAATTTCTCGCATCCTGATGAAGAGTAGGCCAATAATATCATGCTTGCAACACTTTGAATGTTGTCCTCTTTATTGCAAAGTGACCTTCACAAGGCCAATCATGATAGGTCAGAAGGATGTCAAAGACTTCCTCTTCCCTTACACATCTTCTCAAGATTTGGTCTAGGCCAAGTTTGAATAGATTGTCCCCAAAACAAGTGAAGGGGGCACTTTTCCTGATTATATTGCTCTTTTCTCTAGAGGGCAGGTTTGGTGGGAACTGTGTTGATACCACATAGTTTGCTATATTAGCAAACCATTGGGAGAGTACTGAGATAGAAAACAAGTGCTTGTCTGGTAACTGATCATCCACCATTCCTTCTTCACCTGTAGGCATATTCATCCTAGATAGAAAGTCAAAAACAATGTTCTCCTTACCAGGCTTATCAACAATAGTTAGATCAAACTACTAAAATAAAAGTAACCATCTTATGATTCTAGCATTTACGTTTGGCTTTCTCATTAAATATTTAATTGCAGCATGATCAATATGCGCAAATGTTTGATAGCATGTAATATAATGCCTAAACTTGTTCAGTGAATGCACAATAGCTAGGAGTTCTTTTTTGGTCACAATATAATTTAATTCATCTTTTGATAGGTTTTTACTAGTAAAATAGATGTCATAAGGCAATTTCTCCTCCACCTAGCCTAAGGCTGTTCCTATGGATTTATGTGGGGCATCAACATGGATATGAAAAGAAAGGACCTAGTTTGGGCCTCTCAGGATTGGTGCAGTGATTAATTTACCCTTTAGAATGTCTAGGGCCTCTTGACAACTTTTTGACCATATAAATTGAGAATATTTGGCCAAAAATCCGAACAAAGGAGAGGCCAATTTGTTGAAGTCTTTTATGAACCTTCTATAGTATCCATCTAACCTTAAGAAACTCCTAATATCTCTCTACTTTTGTGGAGGTGGGACCCTTTGGATGATGGCTATTTTGTTTGGGTCCACTTGCAGTCCTTGCTAAGATATGGAATGACCTAACATAGTCCCTTCAGTCATTAAGAATTCACATTTTTCTGGACTGAGAGACATGTTCATTTCAATGCATTTACCTAATAATTTGCCTAGGTTAGTTAGGGCCTCTTGAAAATCATAGCTGTAAGGTGTAAAATCATCCATATAGATCTCTACAACATCATGTACTAACTTAGCAAAAATACTCAAGACTGCTCTCTGGAAAGTGGAAGGAGCATTATATAAGCCAAAAGGAAGGACCCTATAGGCAAAAGTACCCCAAGGACAGGTGAACGTGGTTTTATCCTAGTCTTTTGGGCAGATTTGGATTTGGTTGTACCCATTGAATCCATCTATGAAAGAAAAGAACTTCCCTATTAGGTCATCTAACACTTGGTCAATGAAGGGTAGGGGAAAATTATCCTTCTTTGTGGCTTTGTTCAACTCCCTATATTCGACACAAATCCTCCACTTACCATTCTTCTTGGGAACTAACACTAAAGGAGAGACCCACTCCCTGTTAGAGATAGGGTAAATGAACCCTGCATCTAACAGTTTTTGCAGTTTTTCTTTGACGATGTCTTTAAGGGCTGGATTCATACTTCTTTGTGGTTGCCTAACTGGCTTGCAACCTTCCTTAATGTATATGTGGTGAGTACAAACTGAGGGGTGTACACCTTTCATTTCTTTATAGCTCAAAGCGAAGGCTTCTAGGTTCTCTTTCAACAATTTTCATAGATGTTCCTCTTCTAAAGTAGAAATAGATGGATTAATATTCAAAGCTTTCCCTAGGCCAAATTCTATGGTTTTGACTCTGAGTGGGCTAGAATCGGCCAAGCATAAGTCAATTTGATGATTGTTTAGTCTTTCCTTTATTTCTTCTTCTAAGGGTAATAAACTAGAAGTTGGACTTTGGAGCAGGTGTTCAATTAAATCATCCTCCTCTTGTTGTCCTCTTCCTATGATTACTTCAATAACATAAAATTGAGCAGAATAAAGATTATCTTCTTCCTCCTCCTCTAACCATAAAGCTAAATCATGCTCTAGAGAAGGTTGAGCGAGAGGGTATAGGACTAGTTGTTTAGACATATGCCCATTCTTTATGGTCATATTCCCAGCTCTGCAGCTAATGTAAGCATCAACTACAGCCAACCATGGCCTCCCAAGGATGAGAGGGTGACCAATAAGCTTAGTTTTAGGCTGGAGAACTAGGAAACCTACTGGGTATTCCCAGGAATCAATGGAGACCATCACATCCTCCACAATTCCCTCAGCGATGATTGTGGAATGGTTTGCAAGTTGCAACATTGTTGTGGTCTTTCTCAATGATCCTTGGAGGTTGAGTTTGAGCATGGTGTCCTTAGTCATCACATTAATGTCAGCCCCAAGATCAATCAAAGTGTGTGGGACAATGGTTCCATTGATGTGCACATCTACTACAGGGTTTCGAGGGTCCAAATATTTTGGACATATTAACTGCCCTAACATTAAGTCAGACAACTGCTCAATGAAATTAATGGTAGGGGAATCTCTTTTTCTTCTTCCCAGATGCTTGAAGCACTTCTCCTTAATTAGTTTATTTTAAATAGGGACATCTTTGATTACCTAGAGAAGGGGGTTCTTTACACATACATTTTTCAATTCCCCCAGAAATTCAGTTTCTTCTGGGGTAGGCTGGAGTGGTTGGGTTAATATTTGAGGAAAGGGTGGATTTACTTTAAGGTTGCTTTCCTCTCTTTCTACCTCAAACTCCCTATGTGGAGAAGGAGGTTGGTTGTCTAGGAGAAATCTCCCAGATCTTAAGTTGATCTCCTAGATTTCTATAGTGTAAGTTGGGTATGATGTCTCTCCATTGTATGCTTGCTGAGCCTACCTATTGTTTGGGTTCAAATTTGGTTAGGAAGGCATCTGGGGTTGCTTAGGTGGAGTAGAGTGTAGGAGTTGTGGTTGGTTAGGTGGTGGAGGCAATAGGGATGGAATGTTGTTAAATTAGGGCCTCCACCCCTAGGGTGGGGTATTCCACTAATGTTGTGGCTGAACATAAGGTTGAAATGACTGGTTGGCCAGTTGGGATTGATATTGAGATGCATAGGACCAAGGAGTGGGTGTGGACTGGGAAGGATGATTAGGGGATCCCTGAGAAGGTATAATTGTGGTTTGGTTGGGGTTGTAGTATGCATGGGATGGCCCTTGCATAGCATGTTGGTATGGTTTAGGCCTAGGAGGTCTCCTTTGGTTGATGTAGAAAAGCTGCTTGTGACCCCTTCAGCTCCTTGATATGCAACTTTGAGTTGAGGTAAACAAGTACACTTGTTTGTGGAGTGGTTTTCTTGAAAGACTGAGCAAATCTGAATACAATTTAATGGACATTCATTCCTAGGATGCCTCCTAGTGCATCTAGGACAAAAATGGTCAAGGCTCTCTCTGCTTCCTCTTTCTTCCTTTTGATGTTCATGGTGTCCAATTGCAAGGCAAGGGTTTGCAGCATGTCACTTTTGAAATCTTCCAGCATATTTCCAATTTCACCTTTGATGGATAAGTTAGAGGATGATGTACTGACCATAGGTTCACTACCCCTACCCTTTTTCCTAGCTGTCATAGAATGGTTTCTAAAGATAGTCTTAATGTCCTCATAGGGTAATTGGTATACATCTCCTCCTGCTATCCTATGTAAGGTATCCAAAATATCTTCCCTTATTCCTCTAAGCAAGACCAATGTTAGTGACTGAGGGTCATGTGTGCACCTGGCCCTTTTGTAACTAAGCTGGAATCTTTCTTCATAGTCTTCTAGGGACTCATGCTGGCCTACGGTCATCCTAAAAATATCTTATTTAGTATCCTTTGACCTACAATATTCCCTATATTTATCGTTAAAATTTTGATGTATCTGAGCCCAAGTTGTGATGCTATCTCCAGGTAAACCCATGAACTAGCGCAATGCTGCATCCTTGAGGGTAGATGGGAATAGTTTTAAATTCTTCTCATCAATTTTATAGTGATAGGTTCGACATATAACAACAAATTCAAATAGGAAAGTATGAAGGTCCTCTATGGTCAAGCCATGGAAATGAGTTAGAGCAGAGGGGCTTATATTCTTCATATTAGTGTCCCCATTTGTTTCCCTGATGGGGAAGGCACTCTTAATTCTCTCTCTATCTCTCTTGTCATTTTGGTTTCCAACCATTGGTTCAGTAGGAATGGGTTCTTCCTCTTATTCTTCTTCTATAGGTTCCCAAAATAGGTCTTCCAATTCACCATCACTGAAGAGGACAGAAGGTTGCCTGTTGGATGCAGTGGGGGTATTTGATAAGAATTTTCCTAAATTGTCCCTAATCCTATGAGGCATGAAAGGAAATGTTTTTGGATTGGTTTTTCTTTAAAGCTAGAAAGTATTTGTAGACTGGAAAGGAAAGTAACTAATGATAACTGAAAGAAAGAAGGAAACTAGATTACTTTTGCAGAAATAAACTATAGTGAAAGAAAGATTGAAGACTAGAAGTACAAGAAAAGATAGTAGGAGACTAGAAATAGAAGAAAATAAGTAATTACTTCTATTTAGACACCTCTCCGAAAACGACACCAAAAAGTGATGAGCCTAGGTATTGCAACAATAATGTTGCAACTACCAAGACTACTGGCTTTACTTATTGACCTGGGGTTCATACAAACTTGGAGGTGACAATGTTATATGCATAAGTAGAAGTGAAGGTCCTCTCTATTGTCACTGTTTATAGAGTCAGAAGAAACTTTCATTCTTTGATGGAGGGAGAGAAAACCTTGTTCTAAGAGAGAGCTACTTCTATTGCAGTAATGAGGAAAACAACATGAAAGGATAAACTTGCATCATAACTTAACTTAATCAACCAAACAGCTATGCTAAGCATAATTGCTAATTTAACATTAACCTAAGGCTAATTATCTATGTTTGTAGAAGTGAAAATATAAAAACTAGACTAAGGAGTAACAAAGAAACTTAGGCTAAGTCGAGTTTCAAGCAGAAAAAGCGATCAGAGGTCAAAATTAGCGAAAGGAGGCATGAGGGAGCAGAAGCACATAAGAACCATTGGATCAGTTAGGAGAAAGGTAATGAACGATGGAGATTTGATTGAGGAAGGTTATGTAGGTAGATGGGTGAACAAGTTTTCTAACGGGATAGACGGTTAAGATCTTATCGCGAAGGTTGTAAGTGAAGGGATGAATGAACAAGGGATAAAATGAGATTACTGGCTAAGATTTAGTTACACGGGTGAGGCAAAGAGATGGATGGGCAAGGCTGACAGGAGTGATGAACAGCTAAGATCTTATCACACAAGTGAAGGCAAGAGATGGATGAATGAGGCTAGTCGACAAATGGATGACATAGATTAGAACACGAACAAAAGAATGTGTGGAAATGGTGGAGAGGGTTTAGAGGGTTGTAATATGTTTTTCGCATGCCCTCAAAGCTGTAAGTGGTTTTATCAAATTTTACGTGATTAGCCTCCCCGGCTGACATGTAGCATGGTGAAACCACCCATTTCACATGATCTCGGGCAGATAATGGTCGGGTAGAAATCCATGTGATATGGAATTATAGCTGTTGGATTAGGCGAGGTTGATCAATGTTAGAGATTGGCCAAGCTAGTTGGCGATCGGGTGAAGCGACAGCCATCGGATCAGGCAAGGCAGATTGATGGTGGGAACTTAAAGTTCATAAAGTGAATGGTGGACACCACGCGAAGTGGCTATTGAAGAATATGGTGAATTAGACAGTGATTGTGAAGGGTTGTTGGTGATTAGACAATGAGGAAGTGATGGAGGGAGAACGTGTTGGAGGTGGTTTAAAGAAAAATAACAGAGAAAACTAGTGAGGTTATACAACTTACTGCATTCAAACAACAAACTCCATAGCCTATGCAAGAACCAGAAAATGTGTTTTTAGGGTTGCTAGCGAGTCTCTACCTCAAGTCATGGTCCCAGAAGGAGGAGATGAGACTGAGACACCTATGCACAACCTAATAGTAATATTTTCCTCTAATCTCACATTTGAATTAAAAAAACACAAATGACAGTAAACTACAACAGATGCAAATACTAAAATAGATGAACAGAAATAGGAAAATATCTAAATAAATTAACAAAACTAGAAAGCTTCTTAACCAAATGAAGCAGAACCAGGAACTTCTTGAGAAAATGCATCAACAAACCATAAAATTACTTAACAAATAAACAGAACATAATTCTATGCTAGAATAACAGTACAGCAAAGAGGAGTTGTGGCTGCTTGGGTTGGGCCCTAACCTAAGAACTTCAACCATCGAAGTTTAACTCAGAGCTGGCATAAACAAAACTCATCTTTATTATAGAAACCATGGGTTACAAAGCAAATTCACAAGTCTTTGCAGTTCAGAAAATAAAACAGAGTTTTACAAATGAAATTTAAATCCTTGTGAGGTCCTAAACCTCTCTATTTATACATTTTGAAATATCTAACAACTTCCTTCCCATTAGGGAGGCTTGGCCTCTAATGATAGAAAACTGCTTGGTGTCCTTTTCACTTGCTTGGCTATCTTCTTTAGTCCTCATGATGTGGTTGTTTGCACTCCGAACTGATGGAGGAATACTTGAATGGAAGGGTAGTAGATGAGGAGGATTAACCTCCTATAATTCCTCTACCTTGTCCCATTCGAGTCTTGACCAAGGTCTTTTCTATAGTTATTTGCTTTTATCCTTTATACCTGCATTTCTCCTTGCTTTTATCCTTTATTCCTACATTTTGTGCACATTAGACCACAAAGCAAAATATCAAAATCTAACTCATTTCATAAACAAAATATAATCAAAAGTATGCAATAAGTTGTGAGAATAATTGGTTTGACTAAGCTAGGAGGTGAATTAAGGCCAATTAATGACCATATAATTACTCAATAATGAGGCTCATCAGTAGCCTATCGACTTGCACTTCCTCTGATAGTGAAAGTCCATGAATTTTTCCATGTGTCATTGCTTAAGAAGTATGTTAAAGATTTTGATCATGCGATATATTGGACTCTATTGTAGGTGGATCCAGATGGAGAATTATAGTCAAAACCGCAATGTATATTATAGAGAAATATTGTCATGCTCCAGACTGATTAGGGGCTCAAAATTTGCCAAAAATTCAAAGTTGTCAGATTGGTGTGGAACCTGAACAACTATGTAGATCTCGTCGTCCTAATTCTGGAGTAACTTTTTTCACATAAAATTGATATCATATGCTCAAGATATTACGTTCTAATCATTTTCCCAAATAGGCAAAAGAAACATTGCAGAGCATTGACTGGGATGCTGACTCTGCATCCAGACAACTGACTATGGAGGTGACTAGGCTGAGTTGGCAAGCTGGCTATATATCTTTGGTGAATTGGGTGGTGCCAAGTGGCAAGTTATTGTGTGGACCACGTGTTTTTGTGGTGGCCAACCATTGGCTGACACGTGGCCCAGCCGGAGGCCACCATGTGGCAACCCGGGAGGCCACCAAAAATTGTTGCATAGATCGGGCCGAGGCAGAGGGGGTCAAACCCGTGACCTCCCAACTCAAATTCAAAGGTTTCTACCATTGCACCAAACAATTAATGTTTACCCCTATTGATTGCACAATGTATTTAAACATGGTGGGCGCAGAGTTTAGGGTATGAGCTAACTGTGTCATCCTAGCTCGCAGGCTAGCTGCCCATGTGAACACTCCTAATGTTAAACACCAGTATTTATACCTTTAACCATTGGGGAAAATTGTTGGTGGTGTTTGCCATGTGACGTTGTCGCCTAACCACTAACGGTTGCCGGAGGAAAAGGGGCCAGTGCCGGGGGGTAGCCCCTGGGCGCATAATCCCCATATGACCATATTTTCACATTTAGGCCTCGACAGCCAAATTAACTATCTGACAAATCGACCTGGATTTTTGGTAGCCTACTAGCGGAAAACGGGGAAAAAATGTGGATCGGTGTCAGATTTTGGGCAAATTGTAGAGAAAATAGTGGAGAAACTAGGAGAGGTCATAAATTATCTAGTTTTTGACCAAATTAGGTGCAAAAATAGACTAGGTATCCATTTTTGGACATTCTAGACTCTTTGAGCAGGTCTTAGAATCAAAGGAGCACTTCTAGATAGTATTTTTGTAGGTTGAATTCTGTGGGTGCCATGGTCAACCAAAGTGTTGAATCGTTTTATGGAGGAGTTTGGAGATGGAGATGACAATGTAGGGGTTTTCTAGCCTCCATGTTCTTTCTGCAACAACTATTACATCAATGTTGTAGCTTTTATTCCTCTTTTATCTATGTGTTTTGGAGGAGAGACTTGTTTATATACTTCAAGGTTATTGTGATATTGTTTATGCTCTTTGAAGTTGGAGTATGGGGTCTTGGTGCAAGATGCCTTTGTTTGCTAAAAGTTTACATGTTTGAATGTAAGTTAACATGTATATAGAGTGATAACTCTTGTATAAGTTTGTTTCTTTGAAGGAGAAACTAACCATTCCATTTCTCATCACTTTATGTAATCTTCTTTTCCTATACATTGATCATAATGAGAAGGGTTCATGCCATTGGAGAAGATCCAAGGAGATGTAGCCCGGGAGGGGTGAACTCCTTTAAAAATGGTTGGTGTATTACTCATTGATGCATACTCCCATTCAATGTTTTGATTTCATGTTTAAAGTTTTCATGAAATTAACATAAAAAACACACACACATAAAAACTCTTGCTTTTACTTGCTATTTTGGAGTATAAAACTCAATTACATTTTTGTATTTTGATGAGAACCTTAGCATTGAAAAATTAATATTCCACAATAAAATCAAGTTGGTATTAGAACATATGTTTTATTTGTGCAAGGATGAATTGGTTGTTGTTTGCAAGTGAATGTGTTTTGAAGCTCAAGTGAGGAGAACGTTTTGGAAAGGAGAGCAAGATTGTTACAATCTCTACCACCAGTTCTACCTCAAGTTGCAATAGAAGCTTCAAGAAAAGCATGTCCTAAGGAGGAGAGCTTGCAATAATTTCAGAGGATGTGAAGTCCTTTAGAAAGGATTTCTTAGACATGGCAGAAACAGTGAAATTCATCTATGAAGAGAGGAATACCAAATTGCAAGGTGAAAGTTGTAAACCTCCAAGAGGATAATGTTCTCTAAGGGAAGAAGGTAACAAGAATGGTTATAAACTACCATCTTCTCCACAATATTCATGTTTTTCTATAACTCTTATGCAAGATGCTAGTGTAGAAAGTCCCTCAGAGAAGGAATATGGACAAGTTTGTACCTTTTATCCATATGACATGGACGATGAGGTTCTATCAGCACCCAAATTCAAGGAGTTGAAAGAAGAGATCCAAAGAGCCCAAGAGGACACATCCATAATCAAAAGCGAGTTAAAAAACATTTGTAACTCAATCAAAAGATGAGGAAAATGGTAAGAATTTACATGATTCTTCTTTACATGAAAGTGTTGATGTAAATTCATTTGCAGCCTTTGAAAAACATAGTAAAGGCATTGGATCAAATCTCTTGACCAAGATGAGTTACAAGGGAGGTGGCCTTGGAGTGAACCATCAAGGCATTAAAAATCCAATTGAGGAAAAGGAGATGCCTAGATATGAAGGCTTAGGCTATGTTGCAAAATAAGAATAGTATTCTAGTAACAAATCATGGGTATCGTGTTCCTTTTTCCAAAACAGAGGACATGAGGAGGCAAGATGTTGGGATTTGGATCCAAAATTGGTACCCGCTTGGTTCGTCAAGTATAAGGAGGACTTGAAGTGAAAAAAATATTTAAAGAAATATGAACAAGCTGAAGAAGGAACAAAGCCAATTTCTTCTTGCCATGCAAGTTCCTCATGCAAGAAGCGTAAGCCAAAGGATGACAAAACGAGGTATAATTATCTTGTTAATTCAAATTCTTTTCATAATGGAAAACAACATGTTGAGGAATGTGTTTCCATACACCTTTTGCCTTTCATCTAACTATTATGTAGATAAGTACTATAAAATGAAAGAAATAATCAATAAGTTGTATATGTCTAATGGAATTGAGACCAAAAATAGAAAATATCATCCAAGGTTAAAGACATGTGAGCCAAGAGAAGCTCAAAAGAATTTTTTCACTCACTGCAATATCAGTGGGCATTGGGTCGAGAAGTGTTGGAAATTGTTTCCACAAATTCATCCTGGCAAAGGCAAGAAAATTATGCAAGCACCAGAAGAGGAAGCGACAAAAGAAAAGTGGTGCAAGATGTGACCATCCTTGAAGTAGCTCCAGAAGGAGAAAATGTTCAAATAGAGGGTTCATTTACCTGGTTGGGTGAGAAATGGGTAGACTATTTGTCCAGCTGGAGTTTGTAAATCTTTGTTTTGCACTAGTTGCATATCCCCATAGTTGGGCAATTTGTAAAAGTGATATTCATAAACAAATCACTCATATGCAACAGTGCTTTCTTTGGCATTGTTATGCTAGTTTTGCTTGTTGATAGTCAATTTAAATGGAAAATTTGGGAGTCAAGTTTATTCCATATTGTAAAATGAATTTCTATTTGTAGTTTAAGAAAGAATTTTAAAATTGTTGTATGATTAGTTGTAGCACATTTAGTATATTACAAATGTGTTAAGCACTCATTTATACAAGTGTTCACTATGTGAAACTTGTTTGGTTCATTTGTCAAAGTATTTTTTGGATCTTATTCTTGATAAGTATTTTGTAGAAGATCGCGATGGGAATTATTCTTGGGAAGGATGTTGTTGTGGATGGCCATAGTGACATGGACAAGCCAAGAAGAACATTTAAATTGAATTCTTCGGTCGGGTTATATTTCAAGTTCAGCTTGAAAAAGATCCAAGACAAGTTCAAGTCAATGCACTACTACAATTATCGATTGAATTGAGTTTAAAAAAGTAAAGGAACTGTACCTTAAAATGCTAAATAATTGAAAGTGAGATTTTGGGATCCAAAAGTTTCTAGCGGGGAAGAGTAATTAGGAGCTCAAAATTTTCCAAAAATTTAAGGTTTTTGGATCGGTGTGGAACCTAAACGTCTGCGTAGATCTCGTTGTCCTGATTCTAGTGCATATTGTTTCATGAAAAACCAATATCATATGCTCAAGATATTGTGCTCTGATTTCTTTCCCAAATAGGCAAAAAAACATTGTAGAGTGCTGACTCGGTTGCTGATTATGTATCCGTTAACTGACTATGGAGGTGACTAGGCTGAGTTGGCAAGTTGATTATATATCTCTGGCGAATTGGGTGGTGCTAAGTGGAACCTTCTCAGTGGTCCAAGTGGCAAGTTATTGTGCGGTCCATGTGTTTTTGTGGTGGCTAACCACGAGCTAACATGTGGCCCAGCCAGAGGCTGCCACGTGGTAGTGCAGGAGGCAACCAAAATTGGTGCATAGACTGGGCGGACATGGGGGGGTTAAACTCGCGACCTCCCAACTCAAATTCAAAGGCCATTACCATTGCATGACACAAGTATTTCTTACCCCTATTGATTGCACGGTGTATTTAAAAATGGTGGGTGCGGAGTTCGGAGAACGAGCTAGGCACGTGGGGCTAGACCATAGGCTAGCCACCCATGTGAACACTCCTAATGTTAACAACCAATTCTTATACCTTTAACTATCGGGGAAAAGCACCGCTGGTCTCCACTTATTCCAAGTTGATCATTGGGAAAAACATCCTAGTGGGTGTTCATTTGGTTTATTATGGCTAAGGAAATTGGCAAAGGCAATGTCTAAGGCTTTGGAAAGGTATAATGGCATTTTTGGCACATTTATTTACGAAAATAATGGAAATTAGGAGAAAAGGAAGGTGAAAGGTCACAAGTTTCATGTGAGGATAAAAATGAAGGAAAAAAATGGAAAATGAAGAAAATAAAGGCATAATTGATAAAAAAGGATTCTGAGGATCAGTTTGTAACCCTTTTGCTAAATTAGTTTTGGATGTCTCTCATTATTCTCTCTCTCTCACTCACTCTTGGACACTTAGTGTTTTCTTAGAGCACTTTGGCATTGGATCAAGAAAGGAAAATAAGCCAAGAGGAAGGAAGGAGAAAGCAAGGAAGAGAAGGATCAAGAAGCTAAAATCATATTATTTGCAGGTATCGATTTACATGCGTAGTTACCTTTCTATATTTGGAATGCATGGTATTGCATGTGGTTCTTTTTCTATTATGGCATGAGTTTTTCCAGGTGTGACAATGTTTTCATTCTAACCTTTCCATTTTCGGATAGCCATGGTGTGATGGGGTTCTCATTTTTTGGTTGATCTAGATTGCTAGATGGCTTCGAAGTTTAGTGAGGTGGATCTCTAAATGATAAAACACATGCCCTAGTGACCCTTGAACTAGATTGTGAGTTGTGTTAAAGTCATATTTTGTGTTGCCTTGGTGGGCCTAAGAATCCTCGACAGGTGAATGGCAAGATATACAGTAAAACCTAGAGGTTTTTTCCGTTGATTAGGCCTAGGAACCATTATCGATGAATGGCAGGATATACATAAAGCCTAAAGGGTGGTGTCTCGGTTTAGGGTCTAGTGGTCCCTAGATCGGACTGTGGATTGCAGTAAATCTTGAGAGACCAGGAGACAAGAAAATTCCTCATGGTGTAGGCAGATAAATCCGATGGAATCCATTCTTATTTTGGCCTAGTGATCTAGTGGAGATCATGATCAAGGCCATTATCACATGTTTATTTTGTTTTCCTAGTGATATAGGATGGTTTATGGTAAAGCCTCATTTATATTGATGAGGTTGAGGTGGTTTAGCCTCAGGATGCCCTAGTTGGTTCTTTTGGTTTGAGTCCCACATTCATGCTTGGAATATGGCATGAGGGCAAATGGAGAAAGAGAGATTTGGCTTAGCCATTCTATAGTCGAATGGAACGTGATGGTTCTATCCCGGGTTGGATTTTGCAATCATTAATAAGAGGTTCTCTCCTTTATATCTTATGTATAAATTTTGTAGTTTATATGTGGATCCTATGGATGATGTATCCTTGATATTTATGTTGTTATTATGTTGGTTATAAGCATTTTTTATGAGAGTGATGAGGTATGGATTTCCTCATGTTTTGATTTGTAAATGAATGAACAATGTATCTACAACCTAATAGATGATAATGAAACTAATGATATAAGGGAACAATTCTTCTTAGCAATTTTCAGATAAGTATGAGACCCACATGCTTAAATTTGTTGTTTACAACTGTAGATTACATATTTTTGATATGCTTGGCAAAATTCCTGTCATGGCTAATAGGGGTCCAGTCAAGCCCCTATTCAAATGATTGAATTTGTATCATCATTCCATTGTTATCTTTATGTTCTGAAGGTTTCATTTAATTCTGGGTAGTGACTTGCGCTTTGGGTCTGAGAAAATGGCTCATATCCTGGGAGCGTTGTCACAACACTAAGAAAAATAGTCCCTAGACATTAGCATACCATCTTATGGGAACATCCAGAGCCTTCTGGATGCATGCATTCCCATATCATGGGGGCATCTAGTGGGTTAGTTAGTCTACAAACGTAGTGGGACCAAGAGGTTGGTTACCTGAGAGGTTGGGATGGCTCTTGGGAGTCTACTGATGTGGAAGGTTTGTATGTTGTGTTTACATTGATTCCACTTCTTTAAGGTCACATAGGAGGTTGAATCCCATCATAGTAGCCTCTCATCACATGTTTACCACAGTTGGTCGGTTACTTGGGTAGATGGGAGGAGGGTGTTACAAAATTCTTATAAAAGCCAATTAACTTTGTTAGGAACACCAAGGGCCTATAATGAGATTCTTGTGTTAAACTAATCCTTTACACAATTTGTTCCTAGGTCAAGTCAACCATCTACTACTTTGTATCCCTATTTCACTCCACCATACACTACCACACTCCTAATTTAGGTGCTAGCTACTCTTTCTTCAATGCCTAATCACAAAAATTTGTGATTATGATGACAATTTAAGTACATATGTTTGTTATTCCCATGATGGGATGTATGAATTGTCCTCCCCAAATTTTTTGTCAATGATTATAAATTTGCTAGTATTGGTCTATCTCATCCTATCAAAATGACCCGACAAATACTAATTTTCAATTTTTGTCATGATCACTTCACTATCTCATGCATGACCCTTTCTACTTAATATATGCATGAATTTATGGAAGGCCATCCCCTCAACCTATCCTATGATTTATTATGGAAACAAGTGAATAAAGGACAATTGAAAGAACTTTGTTGAAAATATCCCCTACTTATAAATTACACTTTATTCATTTTTTTTGACAATCAATCATAGGCTAGGAAGAGGGGATGACCTGCTAAAAATTCATGAACATAATATTTAGAAGGGGTCATCTATGAGAGAGTATGAACTGATGATGACATACATGGTAAATTTTCGTCTATTGGGTCATTTTGAGATGGAGATGTGTTGGCTTGGGGGAGCCTGACCCAAGTTCGGAGTTAATTAGCCAAACAAATCCCTACACTAATGGCCCTCTCAGCAATGGCCTACGGATTGACGTCTCACCTGAAGCGGTATCTGGGGATGTTGGAACCAAGTTTCTGTGCCCTTGAGATGTCTGAGAGGTCGATTTAGTCCAACTATGAATAGCTTCCACAGGTCACTTCATGTACTGTCCTGACCTGCGAGACCTTCATGCTCTGTTACAATCATCTTCGTGCAGCCCTAACCAGGGACTGAGGTGCTTTCGCACTATTGAGGTAGCATTCTATGTTGTTTCCCCAAGTTACACCGCATAGCTTACTTATCTTCTTATAACAGTTAGTTAACTTTGCATAAAAAGATACTTTACCTTATGTTCACTTAATCAACACAATTATATAAGTTCACGCATATAAACAATGAAATTGCAATTCATACCCAATATACTTAATGTAGAAAAAGGGGAAACAGATACACAAAATTGATGCAATGCTTCTTCTTTATTACTTCTCCAAATGGTTACAAACTTGACTCATCCTACGCACTTAGCTGCAAGGGTCCATGCACTCAGCTGCAAAGCCTTCTCCTACTCTACGACCCAAGACTCGACTATACACTTAGATAAGACTCAATTGTTCATTCTTCATCCATGACTTCCATTCTTTGATTTACAACTTAGAGCCTCACCCTATTTATACAATCCCATCGTTTGTGGACCATGGGTAGATCTCTAAAGCTGACATTACATTACAAAAATGAGGGCAAACAACCCTATGACTCATTTACAAGTTCACGCTCTGTGCCTAAAAAATGTGGAGTCTTTACATCGAATTTAGTCGAAATGTGGGCTTTAAGCCCCAAAACTTCCCTTGGGGGATCCCACGCCCAACAGGCCCCCAATCCAAACATCGATGACTCACCCTTAAGTCACTATGTCGGTGTGAATTTCTTCACACAGAGACCTCCCAACTCTGCCCAAACTATTGCAAGATCGGCAATGCACTAAGCAGTTGCCTGTTGTACCTCCTCCGGCTAGTCAAATGACCGGCCACCTGTGTATGGCTTCAACGGACTACTGTTTACTTTTCCTAGGAAGAGTTTGCCATTCAGTTTCACCAACTGGACCGCACCACCATTTGTGATTTCCTTAATAATATATGGTCCCATCCAATGCATTTGGAGCTTACCCGGGAATTTATCAAACTTGATGTCATATAACAACACCAAATTATTGACATTAAAAGTGGACAACTTGATATGTCAATCGTGCCAAGCATTTTCGCACTACTTTTTTACCTACTGATGGAATCTAGCGGAAATTTGTTCTTCTTCGAGTTCCTCCAACTTTGCGAGCCTCTCCTCCAGGGCATTGCAGTCTGTCATACCTGTGAACGCTACTATGTGTAGAGTAGACACAATATATTCCATCAGAATTATGGCTTTCACTCCATAGACCA
This sequence comes from Pinus taeda, assembly GCA_000404065.3. NCBI lineage: Eukaryota > Viridiplantae > Streptophyta > Pinopsida > Pinales > Pinaceae > Pinus > Pinus taeda. Next base: position 90,752 of record APFE031088588.1, on the reverse strand, counting down.
GCCTAAAAGGCGCCTGTCCTGTCAATTTCTTGTATTTTGTCCTATAAGCCCATAATATTGCAGGTACGCACAGGTCCCAGTCACTTCGCTTGCATACTTTCATCAGCACAACCTCCAATACTTTGTTAAATGCTTCTATGGTCTCGTTAGCCTATGGGTGATACGACGTGCTTTTCTGATGATACACCTGGAACTCTTCTATTATCGCGTTGATCGTTTCATTCAGGAAATGTGTACCACGATCACTCATCAAGATCTTTGGACAACTAAATTGTGTCAGTATGTGGTCAAATAGAGACTTCACGGCCGTCGTGGCTATGCAATATTTTACTGGCTATGATTTTTCCCAATGCATCAGGTATTCTATCGCAGTAATAATATACCTCGCACTTGTTTTTCCTTGCAGTTTGATACGTCCTACAAAGTCGATCGCCCACTTCTCAAAGGGATGCAACGTCATTTGTGGATTCAAAGGCATCTAATCCCGCCATAATGTATTACCTGTTCTTTGACATACATCACATGCCTTGCAATGTGCTTTTGAATCTTGATGAAGGGTCGACCACCACATCCCTTCATAGAGAACCTTATGTGCAGTTGCTCTCCCTGCATAATGACCTCCCATGGTGGCCCCATACGCATTCATGAGGATGCTACTTCATTCAAACTATGGTACATATATCCGCAATATCTCATTGTTCCCCATATTATATAGGTGCCCCGCAATGACAGAAAAATATGCCACATGCACCACTAGTTCCTTCTTCTTCTAGACAGAGTAACCTTCCGACACAATTCTGGTTGTTAGAAAGTGAATTATATCTTCAAAATTTCCATCCGCTATGTGTACTTCAAAATTTGTGTGTCGGGTAGTCCTTCTTCTAAGCTGGTAGGTTCCTCCCCTATTTCAATGCACAACAGGTGATTAGGTCTCGCGTTCAGTCATCCAGACTTCACAACAAATTCAAAATCATATTCTTGGAACAATAAAAGCCACCTGCATATGCACACCCCAACACATGCTTATTGACCAAATTTCCCAATGCGAAGTTCATCTGCATCCACACAGGTTGTTTACCATATGCCTATACCCACCGGGACAGATGTGTGTGCAGACCATCCAATACATTGTATTTATTTTCCAATCACACTATAGGTTTCCCAAACTGTGGGCACATCATCCTCCTACATGCACTCTAGTCTTCAAGGCTCCCTCTGTGTGTACCCCACCACCTCGCAGGCGTAGCACGCGGTACCTAATTCAAGGCCTAGAAACACTACTTTTCTGGCACCTTCTTTTTAAATCTGTCCAAGAAACCATCTACCTCACCTAATCCATCATAAGTAGGAAAATCTCTCACTTCTACCGATATGCATCGCAGTGACCTTGTCATCATGTTACAATTAAGTGTGGTTACCTCGTGTAACCAATTCTACTATTGTTCTATCTCCTCTTCGGAATCTGAAGTTCAGGAGCTTTCACATTCCCATGATATTCGTCCATCCACAGTGGATTTACCTAGTCTTGATCTCATGTGTTTATCTTGTAGATACAATCCAAATCATCGTCACTTTCATAGTCACGCACCGGCTCTGTATAGCGTAATCCCTCAGCGAGGTCCAAGGGTATAACTATGCATAGAGACTTCTTCTCAAAACTCATCTTTTGCTTCTTCAGATTAATCACCCCATTCATGTCAGTGGCCCAATAAATTCCTAAGAGCGCAGGGTAAGGATTATTGTCATCAACAATCTCTATCACCTTGAAGTCTGCTAGCGCGCTCGCTCCCTCAATATCCATTGTGATTCCCTACAATCGTCCTAGGGGTATTATCTTCTGTTGGTTCGCCATTCGCAGCTGAATAGGAGACCACTGTGTTGGGCATCAAATTCCCCCAAGGCATGTTTTGGGTTTTAAAGCCCAAGTTTTTACCAAGTCCTTTGTAAAATCTCTGTAAATTATGGGCACGAAGCGTGAAGTCATAATAGAGTCACAGGGCCCTCCACCCTTTTTTTTGTAATATAATGTCAGCTTGATATACCTACACATGGTCCGAAGACCATGGGATTGTATAAATAGAGCAAGGCTCTAAGTGTAGAATAAAGGAGATAACGAGAAAAAAGAATAGAAGCATAATGAGTCTAAGAGATTGAGTCGAAGTGTAAAGTGTGTCTTTGGGTCGTAGAGTAGGAGAAGGCTCTGCAACTGAGTGCACAGAGGCCTAGTAGTCCATAGTTGAGTGCGTGGATGCATGTAGCTGAGTGCACAGGGCAAGTCGAGTCTGTAACCATTGGAAGAATTAATAAAGAGAAGTTTACCATATTTTTGTGTATCTTTTCCTGTTTAATGTATTATTGGCCATAAATTGCAAGTGTACTGTTTATTTGTTGCACGAACTTATATGTGTGTGTTGTATAAATAAATATAACACAAGGCTTCTATTTACGCGAAGATAACTAACTTATGTAGGAAGATAGGTCAGATCTCAGGTGCGACTTAGGGAAATAGTGCAGAGCACTGCTCCAACAATGCGGAAGACCCACAACCCCTAGTGTTGCACAAAGGCAAGTATATCATGGTGTGAAGGCTGGGGAAGTACGCGAAGAAACCTGCACATAGGGATGAGTGATTGGACCAAATCAAACCCTCAAACATCTCAAGGGTGTGGAAACTTGGTTCCAGCACCCCCCCCCCCCCCCCCCCCAACACTACTTCGGGTGAGAATTCAGTCGACACTCCACGACCTGTTGCTGAAAGGGCCAGTAGTATAGGGATTTTTTTGGCTAATTAACTCTGAACCTGGGTCAGGCCCTAACAAGCCTACAAATGGTTCCATTTCCAGGACTGCGATCTGCATAGAGATGTCTAATGTCGTATCACTGGAATCCAACTAAGAAAGAAATTGAAGATTGGTTAGATAGGAGGATTCATGAGTTCACGACATATGAGAATAGGAACCTACGACTATCAAAAGAAGAGTGGTTAGACAACTACTTATACACAGAGATCCATGAAATTTTCTTTGCATCTTTCCCTAATGAGCTATATGAGTGGATCGTGAAACTAGCAGATAGCCAAGGAAGGTGTAAGCTCGACAAACCTATTGTGTGGACTCCAGAATTGGTGCACAGATTAGAAGCATCAGACGATAAGATCGCGTGCTTAGTTTATCACTAGCTCGATCAAATTATAGGAGGATTCATCACTGAGTTTGTGGTAGATACTTTAGTTAGCTATAGCGAGGCAGAACACTTCTTCCTCAAAGGGCCGCGAGGTAAGTACGTTAAATATTTAAACACTTGGATTAGAATTCTACTATGTGAAAAATGGGTTATGTGAATAAATTGATGTTTGGGGCTACACAAAGTGGGAGAATCTACAGAAACAAAGGTAGTACAGAACTAAAAACTAGCCCCTTGATTTCATCTTTGCAAGGGGGTGAAGAAGGGCTCGCAAAGGTCTCATAGAGGAGTGCGATCAATTTGATAAGGCAAAGGATTCCACGCATACCACCTCCACCCACACCACTGCCAGTTTCATCGTCTTCACCCCCATCTTCGCCCATACCACCTCCACCACCACCGCGAATCAATATGGCAAGCGCGATAAAGTTGCTAGTGTTCAAGGGAGTAGGGAATGAAGATCCGGACCAGTTTTGGTTCATGATAAAAGCTGTATGGGAAGCACAGGGAGTCATGGATGACAATATAAAGAAAGCGATGTTGGTTAGCGCTCTGCAAGATCACGCACTGACCTAGTACATTAAGCATTCCAATGAAAATATGAATGCAAGGATCGTCGATATTCAAACTGCACTAAACAAAGAATTTAGTAGGCCAAAATTAGAGGCGCATTCGATCATTGGATTCAAGGAAATCAAAATGCTACAAGGAAAGAGCCCTTGGGAGTTGGATCAGACACTGAAGTGCACAATTCGCGAAGCTAACATGACGTTGACGTATGAACAACACCACGAATGGTTTGTAGCATTGTTAACGCCACATCTAAGGAAATCACAATAGAGGCTAACAACTCGGGCCAATGCCTTGGAGGTCGTGATGAGATTGTACGAGACCCCGATACAGGATCCCAACCTGGGAGTTGAGCAAATTCATGCGCAGTTGAAAAACTTGTGCCTGGAGATGCAGAGTTTGAAACAAGACAGGACAACTCGCCTAGAAGTGCGCAATGAGGTATGGTGTGTAAAGTGCAAGGGCCAAGGACATGACAAGGACCACTGCCCGGTGTTCGATAATTACCTCGCAAGAGGAGGACCAATGCCATTGAGAATAGAGGCACAAGAAAGCTTGCACAATTTGTTAGATAAGAGGAAAGCATGCTACAGATAATTACTATTTAATACACAAGTACAAATAGAATTCATAGAAATTATTCTGTACTTTCTATATATCAGTGGGACCTGATGAGTGCACCTGTAGAAGTTATGAGCTGATGATGGATCAGACTCCTACCTACAGTGTTCAGGCCAAAATGAAGGCCCTTGACCAAAACACGGGGATGGCGTGAATGAGGGTGAGGTGGAGGAGGACCAGGAAGAGGTTGCAGACAATTGATATGTTACAATTGTAGAGGGCCAGGACATTATGCCCATGATTGTAGAAATCCAACGTGGCCATCATGCTTGTATTTTACATTGTTTGATCATGAGATGGAGGATTGTCCCACCCTGATAGCGAGGTTGCACGATAAAGGAGCACTCCAACCTCCCCCGACTCAGAACCTACAAATGATGAGGTCTGAGCCGCGAGAGGAAGACCCTAATGTGAATATTATGCTTCAAAGTGGAATTACGACAGGGGATGACAAAGGCAAGCAACTTGAAGAAAGTACTTGGGTTCACAAGGCTCTAATGAGGGAACAAGATTTGATTTGGAGCGCTCTAAGCAAACCTTTGTGGAAGCCAAGAAGAGCTTCTTTGATGCCTCCACTTCAAGAAGTAGAGATAGGTTGGAGCCAAAAATGGACCCATCGATGCTCACAACATTCCTAGAAACATGCATGAAGCTACTACACGACAACAAGGCTGTAAATGGGCTATAGGAACTCATAAATAGATGTGCTGGGACTAGGCCAGGAGAACTGCGCATATTCCGGAAGCTCGGAAAGCACACGATGCGAACATGAGGGAGATGATATTAAACTCCCTTTCAAATCTTTCCAAGAAAGCATCTACCACACCTAATCCATCATAAATAGGCAAATCTCTCACTTCTATCGATACGCATCACAGTGACCTTGTCATCATGTTACAATTAAGTGTGGTTACCTCGTGTAACCGATTCTGCCATCGTTCTATCTCCTCATCTAAATCTAAAGTGCAGGAGATTTTGCACTCCCATGGTATTCATCCATCCATGGTGGGATTTACCCAGTCTTGCTCTCACGTGGTTATCTTGTAGATACAGTCCAAATCATCATCACTTTCATAGTTGCGCACCAACTTTGTATATCGCGATCCCTCAGTAGGGTCCTAGGGTATAATTACTTGCAGAGACTTCTTCTCAAAAATAATCTTGTGCTTCTTTAGATTAAATACCGCATTCATTTTAGTGGCCCAATCAATTCCTAAGAGCGCGGGGTAGGGATTGTTGTCATCAACAATCTCTATCACCTCGAAGTTTGCTAGCGCACTCGCTCCCTCAATATCCACTGTGATTCCCTACAATCACCCCAAGGGTATTATCTTCTGTTGGTTCGCCATTCACAGCTGAATAGGAGACCATTGAAGTGTAGGGCTTCCCATTCACTCCCATGTCTGCTTCAGTAGAATGTTTGCATCTGATCCTAAATCCAGAATTACTTGGTACATCTCATATTATACAATCTACGTGGTTAGCCTCATTTCACTCCCTGTCCTAGTCTTATGTTTTCCAATATTCCAGACTATGTACGATCCCAGTGCATCCATTAATGAGTTCTTGAAATCCTTTTACAGCCTTATTGTCGTGCAGTAGCTTAATGCATGTTTCTAGGAACATCGTAAGCAGGGATGGGTCCATCTCTGACTCTGATCTATCTTTGATTCCTGAAGTGGAGGCATAAGCGAAGCTCTTCTTGGCTTCCATAAAGGTTTCTCGAGCGTGCTCCAAATCAAACACCGCTTCTGTCGGAGCTTTGCGAACCTAAGTGTTATCTTCTCATTGTTTTCCTTTATCATCTCCCACCAATTTCCACTTCGGAACACAATGTTCACATTTGGATCTTCCTCGTGCAGCTTAGACCTCATCATCTATAGGTTCTGAGTAAGGGGGGATGGTAGCGCTGCCTTGTTGCGTATCCTAGCTATTAGCGTAGGACAATCCTCCATCTCATGATCAAACAAGGTACAATATAGACATGATGGATGCATTGGATTTGTACAATCGCAGGAATAATGTCCTGACCCTCCACAATTGTAGCATATCAATTGTCCGCGACCACTTCCAGGTCCTCCACCACCTTGGCCTCGTCCGGGGCCGTGAAATTTGGTTCGCACCATCCCTACGCTTTTGTCTAGGGGACGGGGTTTGGCCTGAACTTTGTAGGTGGGAGTTCTATCCATCATTAGCTCATAGCTTCTACAAGTGTGCTCATCGTGTCCCACCAACCTACAAAAATTACAGAACAATTGTTTCAAATTTTGTGTATACTTCTATAGCAGATGGAAGTTGTTTGTAGCATGCTTTCCACGTATTTGACAAATTGTGCACCACAAAGCAGGTGCCACACTAGGTCCCACTTGCGCTTCGGTCCTTAATGGCATTGGTCCTCCTCCCATGAGGTAATTCGCGAACACCGAGTAGTGGTCTTTGTCATGACCCTGACCTTTGCATTTTATGCACCATGCCTCTTCGCGCACTTCTAGTTGAGTTGTCCTATCCTATTTCACACTCTGCATCTCAAGGAATAAGTTTTTCAATTGTGCATGGATCTGCTGAAATCCCAAGTTAGGATGCTTCATTGAGGTCTCATGTAGTCTCATCACGATCTCCAAAGCCTCTGCCTGAGTTGTTAACTTTTGTTGCGACAGTGCGTTCCTCAAATGCAGTGTTAGCGATGCTACAAACCATTCACGGTGTTGTCCATCCATTAAAGTCATATTAGCTTCACGAATTGTACACTTCAGCCTCTAATCTAGCTCCCAAGGAGTCTCACCTGGTAACATCCTGATCTCTTTGAACCCAATGAACGCCTGTGCTTCTGACTTCAACCGGATAAATTCCTTATTCAACGCATTTTGGATATCCGTGATTCTCACATTCAGGTTGTCATTAGAATGCTTAATATACCAAGTTAGCATGCGATCCTGTAGGGCACTAACCAATGTTACTTTCATTATATTATCATTTGTAACTCCCTACTCTTCCCATACAGCTTTTACCACGAACCAAAGCTAGTCTAGGTATTCACTTTCCAATCCCTTGAACACAAGAAACTTTATCGTGCTTTCCATATTGAATCACGGTGGTGGTGGAGGTAGTACAGGTGAAGAAGGAGGTGATGGCGGTGAAGCTAGAGGTGGTGTGGGTGGGGGCGGTATGCATGGAATTCTCTACCTTCTCAAATGGATTACACTTCGCAGAGATATCTTCATGAGCTCTTCCTTGTCCCCTTGTGGAGGTGAAATCAAAGGGTTATTCTCTAGTCCCTTACTTCCTTCGTTCCTGTAGGTTCTTATACTTCGTGTATCCTTGAACATCACTGTAACTGCATAATCCTCTTTTCACATAATAACATTTTAATCCAAGTATTTAGAGACTTTATGTACTTACCTCGCAGTCCTTTAAGGAAGCGTTGCTCTGCCTCGCTATAGATATCTGAAGTGTCTACTGCAAATTTAGTGATGAATCCTCCTATAATCCTATCGAGCTAGTGATTAACAACGCGCACAATCTTATCCTCTGATGCTTCCAATTTGCGCACCAACTCTGGGGTCCACACAACAGGACCGTCAAGCTTTTACCTTCCTTGGCTATCTGCTAGCTTCACGATCCACTCATACAACTTAGTAGGGAAAGACGCGGAGAAGATTTTGTGGATCTCTGTGTACAGGTAGCAGTCTAACCACTCTTCTTTTGTCAGTCGTGGATTCCTGTTCTCCTGTGCCGCGAACTTGTGAATTCTCCTCTCTAACCAACCTTCTATTTCCTTCTTAGTTGGATTCCAATGATACGACATAAGACATCTCTATGCAGATTCTGGTCCTAGCAACAGAACCATTTGTTGGATTGAGGGGGCTTGACCCAAGTCAGAGTTAATTAACCAAACAAATCCCTACACTACTGGCCCTTTCGGCAACATCCCATGGAGCACGGATTGAGGTCTCACCTAAAGCAGTATGGGGGATGCTAGAACCAAGTTTCCATACACTTGATATGTCTGAGGGGTCAATTTAGTCCAATTGTGAAGAGCCTTGCATAGGTTACTTCACGCTCCGTTACAATCGCCTTCGCGTAGTCCTAACTAGGGACTGAGGTGATTTCACGCTACTGAGGCAATGTTCTATGCTATTTCCCCAAGTTACACCACATATCTTACTTATCTTCTTATAACAGTTAGTTAACTTCGCGTAAAAAGATACTTTATCTTATGTTCACTTAATCAACACAATTATGTAAGTTCACGCATATAAACAATGAAATTGCAATTCATACCCAATATACTTAATGTAGAAAAACAGACTCTCAAATACACAGAATTGATGCAATACTTCTTGTTTATTACTTCTCCAATCAGTTACAGACTCGACTCTCAACTGCAAGGGTCCGTGCACTTAGCTGCGAACTTACTAGGCCTTTACACACTCAGCTGCAGAGCCTTCTCCTACTCTACGACCCAAGACTCAAATCTAGACTTAAACAAGAATCAATTCTTCATTCTTCATTCATGACTTCCATTCCTTGATTTAAAAATTAGAGCCTCTCTCTATTTATACAATCCCATGGTCCGTGGACAATGAGTAGATCTCTAAAGCCGACATTACATTACAAAAATGAGGGCAGACACCCCTATGACTCATTTACAAATTCGCGTTCCACGCCCACAAAACGTGGAGTCTTTAAATCGGATTTAGTCAAAATCTAGGCTTTAAGCCCCAAAACTCCCCTTGGGGGATTCTGCGCCCAATATGATGATAGACCATTGCTAGCCCATTCAAGGTTATAATCATTGAAGGGCAATGTGCGGAGGACAATTCATACATCCCATCATGGACAATACATTCATATGTACTTAAATTTTCATCATAATCACAAATTATTGTGAATTTACAACTAATATATGTTATAATTTTGTTAGAACAATAAAGATAAGAAAATGCAACCAATACATAGATTAGTTACAATAGATATAATAGAAAATCTAACATTTATTCCAATGGTGTCGACTAGTACACAAGGTAAATAAAACTCTAATGCTATTTTTATTAATGAATAATAACAAAAAATATCAATTTAACATGTCATTCTTGTTACAGTTGATGATCCACTTGTCTTGGAGTAGCCTCGACAATGCCATGAGTACATGACTAGCCCATCCAAAATAAAGAAAAAGAAAAAAATTGAGTGTGGTAGTTATATCATTAGAAACATCATGCACCATATTATGAAAACATAATTTTGATAATAAATTTTTTTGAGATGAAATTTTTTGTGTCTATGATTAATGAATGAATCAAAGAATGTTATATGTTAATGAATAATTGTTATATGTTTCTTTATGTACATGGCCTTCTTTCATATCATATAAACATATTTTTTATGATAAAATTTATTGAGATGAAATATTTTGTGGATTTACAAACAAATGAATGAATGAATGAATGTTTGCTATTTATTTTTTTATGTATCTTAATGTCTTTCTTTCAACTATTTCCTATATAGTAGATAGATTGGATATTGGGGAATTCAGAATGATGTGAGGGAGGGGGGGTGAGGCCGCGAGAACTTCCACCTTCACGTGGTTGGCCTTGTTTAGTAAATAATAATTTAGGATTTGGAAAATCTTGGAGAAAAACACTCTCAATCCAAAAGAGCAACAACAAAGTCAATGTTGGCTTTGTTGTTGCTTCATCGAGTGGAGGGAGGCTTGATCCAAGATTAAACTACTCCAATAACTTATTCTCGAAACCAATAGGAGCTCATTTAGGTATTCATGCAAACAAATCCTTTTAATTTTTATTTTCTCATGCAATTAAATTTAATAATTTTCTCAAATTTAATCTAAGTTTGCCTCATTGGTCTCATGAATATGTGTAGGATAACTAGTATCGATTTAGATGTTGAAGTGGAACAATCTAAAGAAAAGAGCTAAAAATGGTAAGGGTTTAGGTGAGGCACCAAAATTTGTCTAATATTTGTGTTGTATGTCTTGGCCAAGTGGGCGTTACATAAAGGTTTATAAGAAATAACAAACTTTTCCATGAAAAAAATTCATGTAGTATTTTTCTTTCTTTGACCATTGTGTTTGTATTTGAGTGAAAGAACATAAACTGTCATTTTCCATGTAGGGAAGTAAGAGAAAATCTTAATCTATTAATTAGGCATAAGGAATTAGTATGGTTTTTTTTCTATTTTTTTAGTTATTGTTTGCATCTAACTTCTCCTCCTTCCTTTGTTTTGTAGGTACTTTCATTTGCATATCTCGATTTGAAATATTAACTAGGGTTGGAATCATATATGCGAAAAAAGCTCATTTAAATACTGCTCAAATTTATCCCACTAGGCGCTTGGCTACTAGTTGCATGATTTAGTTTTGCATTGCATTTGATTTCAAGAAATTTTTTATTTCTACATTGAAAATCTTCCAAAACCATAGATATTGAGAAAAACTAGGGCAAATAGAATTGGGGTTTCTTTCATAATTTTTTCTCTTGTTATATTGACAATTATTGTGATATAAAGTTATTTCATCATTGTCATTATTATTTTGTGTTCTTCATCAAGAAAATGTCAATAAATAAGATCAAAATTCAAACAAGAACACCAAAAATAGGCTTCGTGCCAGGGCAAAACCCCAAAATATTCTCTTCTTATAGAAATTTAAGGAAGAATTCCAAGACCTTTGATTAAGACAACTCTCCAAGTAATAGGCCATCCATGCAAACAATAATACTTCTCTCTATAACTCGATCTTCTACTCTTCTATAGCTCAAAATCTTAACAAAGATAGCTTTCTTCCCTATGTGCGAGCTTGCCAAACAAAAAGTTGATGCACAAGCCAAACAAATAGACCTTCATGCTTTCCTCGCTATCCTTCTCCTCTTTCTCATTTTGGATTTTCCTCAGACTTCTTGAAGAGAGAATTTCTTGTGGCTCAAATGAGGTTTAATACCTATCCTTATATAGTCTTTTGGTGGGGTTCAAGAGCCTCTTGTGGGGCCGATTTAATGGGTTAGCACACCACACTCAACGAAATTGTTTTTCCCTTAAGAACACTAAGTTATGCGGGATCAACAAATAACTAGAATAAAACCAATAATAGAATATGTTTTAGTAGACAGTTTTTCTCACATATTGTACTCATCCTTTGACAAGCAAGTTTAGTTTTGAATTACTCAATCTCCTTCTAGAGTTAACTAACATAGTGACTCAAACTTCCCTATGCTTTAATAGAATTTCAATAGTATTTCTATATAATGCTATTTCCCCATCTAGAAAAAATCACATGGAGTTCTCATCTATATGTAAAATACATAATTCTAGCAATCTAACCCCTGACAAAAAAAATATTTTCTAATTTCCTATAATTAGTAATTATTAACAACCTATGTGGCATCCTTTCCTTTTTTTTCAATGTGATTTTTGAACAAAGGTTACTCAACATCCCTATGTGTCGCATTTTGGATATTTCCAAATAAATATTCTTCCTAATTACCAAATTAGATAATAATATATTAATTTTCACTCCAAATGTGGGTAATTTTTAAGTGAATTAATATCAACAACTCCACTTACATTTGTACTAGTTTAAGTAGAATTTGGAAGGGTTAGTGTTGGGGAGTAAGGATTACACACCACTAATTCATGTCCTCTATCATAACTATGAAACAAGGACTCCATCCCCTTACTCCCATTATTCCTAAGTTAGAGGTATTCAACTCACATATTTTACAGTGTGGGACTCCTTGCATTTTTCAATGCTTCCTAATTATGTTCCACACCCATATATTGTCAAGCTATCAAGGATTTTCCTTATGCCTTACACTTGCATGCACCCACACATATCAAATATATCGAGGCATAACATGCCATATTTACACTTCAATTTCTTTGGATAAAAAATTATGCTTCATGGATATTGTGACCATACTCCCACCTTGGGGTTCTCCCCAACAATTCTAATCACATGATTGGTTCTTGCATCATAAATATTAGTGTAGTTGTATAACAACAATAGTATTTATAATTTCATGTACCTCATCAACATGTCATCAAAAAATACTATGGTTATTTAATCATGGTTCTACACTATGTATTTAGGCTTCCACAACCTTCCCCTTTATGAAATTAGCTCCATCGAGGAGTTTTACAGGTCTCCTCAATTTTCCATAGCTCACACTTTCTTAACATAATTAGTAATTAGTTCTCACCATGTGATTAAAATGACGATATCTAAGTATCCAAGTCATAAATCGTTAATTTATAAAGTAAAAAAATTGTCATCATGATTACATCAGAATACTTAACTCAATAAGTAGGAATACAAAATACTTCTCATGAACAAATAACATTCCTTTTCATATGTATAGATAAACATATAATACTGTGACAATAGAACTTATAAACCAACATTAGATTAACCTCCTAATCCCATTAAAAAAATAGTTAGGCAGGAAGAGGCATTATATATACAGTCCAAATGTATTATATATCCAATTACAATATCAACTCCATGTGTCTATGATGTGTGTCTTGTGGTGTATGTGCATAATAGAAAGCCCTTAGTTAGTTGATGAGATAAGGTAGACAAAGAGTGGGTAAAAAAATATTTATGTAGTTATTATTTTCTTCGTGGCATGTATACTAACTAAATACTAAATGAAACATAAATTCAATAGGTTCGTTAGTTATCACTGGAAATACAAGAGAATAAAAAATTTATCACTCAAGGGGGGTCTTAGTAAAGTGATCTCTAATATCTCTCTATGGGAGAGTGTTTTTCTTCCTCCAGTGGATTCTCTTTTATTTTATAGAAATCCAACAACATCTCCCATTATAAAAACAAAACTTGAGGGGAAAAGTGGTCATCATGAGAATAAGGCAACTCAAACATGGTAAATGGTGTTAAAATTCCTAGTGGTATTTTGACAAAATTATTCTTCAACAATCAACCATATTGAAAAAAGTTTTATCCCACATGTATCATGGTATTTCATTTCCTTTCACTCTATAATATATAATAGAGGTGATCGAGATTCTATTGCATGTGTAAGAGTGAAATGTAATGAGTTATAATACTTATGTGGGGGTGTAGCCTTTTATCGTTAGGAGTTTACGTAGAGATACAAAAGCTACTTCTTTGGATGTTTCCCAATCCAAGTTTTTACCACATTATTTCACATAGGAGAATAGGCCATGTAGATATATTATATGTTTATGCATATAATAAAATCTAAAATGGTATCCAAGCAAATTATTGAGCTCTAGCTACTTGAATGAGTTTGTTAGTGAAATTTTTACATTGGACATTAGTAGATATATGTTTTTTGGCTTTGCCCTCTTATAGATTTGCATTCAAATCTAAAGAACCACATAAGTTTTCATTGCATTTGAGCATGTTTTTTCTATTTTAGGGCATTCTTTTCATAATTCTAACTTTATTATTGGCACTGAAATTAGGAAATCAAACAACATCAACTATTCACTTGCTAAATTTGGCTTCCATTTAACCAAAATTTACTTAATTTTCCTAGCCTAGCATAGGGATATTTTTCTTACTCAAATTTTTTCCACATATTTAGCTTTGTTAATTACTAAGCCTTTTTTTTACTAGGTCTATGTTTTTTTATAACCTCATAACTTTTCAACTGGGAGGCCATTTTGGGTGATTTTTTGTTTCTTGTGTTCATTTTCTATTGATCAAATTTCTCATCCATTTACCACTCATATCCTAACATTGTATGGACTTGTATGAATATGTGCAACCTCATACAATTAGGTATGGCCACCATTTCTTTCCAAACGATTCTTTTCTCAACAATTTCAAAGTTCTCTCTACAATCACTCTTATTTTTTCTCAAATATGAGGTTCATTTCTCTTGGGGTGGATTTCTCTTTGCTTGAACCATGTATGGACAATATGGGCTCTAATTTGTAGTGTAAAACCCCATTTTTTATTTGTTGGACTCATTTTTTCTATTGGGTTAACTCATCTACTTTATGGATGCAAAATATATAGATCATATTTGTGATGTGCAAATTAGATTTGTGGTATTTGTAATTATACAATTGTGGGTTCTCTTAGAATAACTGTGTATAGTGAATCTTTCGTTTTGTGACATTGGTACCCCAATGAAAATTTATCTCTATCTACTAGCATGTGATAAGACAAACTGTAGAGATTCAATAGCATTGTATTAATATGGAAATTTCTCTCTGACTATATAGCCACCTTCATTCAATTATATGGCCTACCAACTCTTATTGGCCTTTTCCGAAACATGCATACTTATATATGGGATTATTTTGATGCTAGGAATTTGCATTTGGGGAATTTTTACCACTACTGGACTAATTTTTATGATCTCTCCAATTCTTTGTAGATGGGGTGTGTGTTTGTAGTGATCTCTTGAATTATTTGTAGATAGATAGGAGTTATTTTGTCATGATTTCTCATCTTCTTTGCAAATATACCTTGTTGGGTATTATTTGTTCCTAAGCACTTGAATTACTTCATATAAGTTTCTTGAGATGTGATAGATGACTGATATATATTTTTCCCTAGAGCCACAGGGCTTTAATTTCTCACCTTCTTATTACAAATCTGATATCTCATTATATTCATCCTTCATTGGATTGTGTTATTGTTTTAGTGATCCATGCATAATGTTCATCCCTGATAAAAAAAATTGCTACCAACACCATGTGTGGTATTTAACTTACATGTAGATCAGATACAAATTTTTGAATGTGATCACATTTATGAGTGTTTTTAGCACTAGTATTGGTACTTCTCTCATACTTATTGAACTATGTATGATGGTGACAATGTTCAAACTTACTTAGGAGGGTTGCTTGTTGTTGGTGATTTTTCTTATATTTATTTAGAAGCATTGTTTGGTAACTATCAATAAAATTCAGACTTCTTTAAGAGTGTTGCTTGCTACTAGTGATGATGTTCATACTTCTTCAAGAGTGTTATTGTACCATGGTTGGTTAGCCTTTGCAGTCATAATGACTTAAGGGGAAATTTTGTGCTATTTGTTTTCCTTCGAGCTAAGTTTACATAGGGGTGTTGGAACCAAAGGTTCCTTGAGTAGCTAAAGAAGTAGTGTGGCTCTAGATACTTCTAAATTTTTCCACTAAGCTAAGTTGTGGAAAGTAATGTGTTTTCTTACAATTTATTATATCACTCCAAGACAAACACATTGACCTTGATACTCTTTTGAGATCTGGTAGCTAATGCTGTTATATTTCTCCAAGACCAAACACATTGATCTTGATACTAATTTGAGATCTAGTAGTTCATGGTGTTTTTTCTCTCTAATACCAAACACATTGATCTTGAAATTTATTCAAGATATGGTAGATGATGGTGTTTTGTCTCTAAGACCAAACATATTGATCTTGATACTCATTCAAAATCAGATAGAAGCTGGTATTATTTTGACTTTAATATCAAAGACACCGATATTGATACTCATTCATTATATGGTAGTTGATAATGTTCTTTTTGTCTCGGTTATTGTTCTATTGCATAGAAAGTTGTAGATATCTTCACCAAATCCATCACAATGATGAAGTTTCTCTGACTTCATAATTTCTTTACGATGCAAAAAAGTTGTCATCAAAGGGGGAATATTAGTTAATGACATCTTCCTCCTATGATTATAGCCCTCTAGTTATCATTAAGAGGAACATTAGAATGTGAATATATTAATGATTTCCTATTGGTCTTTTTACCAAGCTATTATTCAACAACTCACCATATTGTAAAAAGATTTTATCGCACATATATCATGGGATTTTTTACCTTTCACTCTCTAATATATAATAGAGGTGAAGGAGACTCTATTGAGTGTGTGAGGTAAGCAAACATGCACTAATGGAGTGTGATATATACATATGATGTGGTACAATGCTTATCTAGGGGTGTAACCTTGTACGATTTGAAGTTTATCTACAAAATAAAGGAGCTACTTCTATGAATGTTTCTCCAAACCGGGTTTTACCATGTAAATTCTTTTGTCCCTCTTTTTTCTTTCTTGTTTGATTTCCTACATTTTCTTATGTTTTCTTAGGATATTATACCAAGTAGATATTTGTTATATGATTATGGATATTTATCAAATCTAACATGTTATCAATGTTTGACAACAAAATAACGAAGCAATGTGGTTCTAGATGGTTCACAAAGCTAAGATATAGAAATCATGGGGCTTGCTTACAATTCAATATATTACTCCGAGAACAAACACATTTATCTTGATACTCATTCAAGATCTATTTGATGGTGTTTTTTTCTTAGGTATTGTGTTATTGAATAGCAAGATGTGATATATTCACCAAATCCAGCGTAGTGACAAAGTTTCTCTAACTTTTTAACTTGTTGGGGATACGTGAAGTGGATGAAAGTGAGATGATAACCTATGCTCTATGATGTGTTATGGTTAGAGAGTGTTTTATAGCTAAAATGGATAATTTATTTATAGAAAAGGGGTTGAAGGAGAAAATAGAAATAGAGATAAGCATTACCAGAAGAGAGGAGGTCACCTTCATGACAACCATACAGCTTGCAAAGTGGACTTATAACCAAGCTTATTGTATTGATGGAAGGAGTAAAAAGCCTAAAAGTAACACTCATTGAGATAAAAAAAAAGTTGCGAAATTATATTATTTTTTTATTATGCGGACTTCCATCGAATACTTGATGGGATAGGCTAGCTGTCAAATATTCGACTCCTATCGGTCGGCGTAATCATTGGATAATCGACACCAAAATTGACGGAAAGAAGCGTCGGTGGTTTGACACTCTCATTGGACAGAACTCTTATTTGTCGAATATCTGACACATTACCATTAGACTTCGTGCCCCATATCGATGGAACAACGTGTCAGATACTCAAAACTTCCATCGAAGTAATTCAACTTGACGTCGGTTATTCGACACTAATATGTCAAACGGGTCGCTCAAGACCGATGGAAGGGAGCGTCATAACCACAACACTCCTGTCACACAGTTTAGGTAGAATGTCGATTATACGATGGCTAAATGTCAGTTTTTCATAACAGGCCAATCTAACTAATTGTCGAATATCCGAAGGCACACTACTACAATTTTTCATTTATGAGGCGACGGAATGCAACGCGGGACCTATATTCGATGTTTCATGCGTCAAATATCTGACAAGTAATATTGTTGCAAAACCGACTTCAAATTGTCGATTTTTATGACAATTTTGGCCATTTTTTGTGTCGGATAATCGACATTTGTACTTTTGAATATCCGGCATTAACTAAACTGTCAATTATTCGACAAAATTGCCAGTTGATGAGCACCAATGTGTCGGATAACCAATGCCAATCAGTCATATATCCGACTAATAGCCACCAGATTTTGGCCCCATTTGTACTAGTAGTTGGCTTTCCTATGGAAAGATAAAAGAGGTAAGGCACAAATTCCACACACAACCAATTAGTCATATATCCGATTAATAGCCATCAGATTTTGGCCCCATTTGTACTAGTATTTGACTTTCTTATGGAAAGACAAAGGAGGTAAGGCACAAATTTCACACACAATAACACGAGTTGTGACTCTTCTCTTGATCACACAAACTTGATTTGACTTTATTACAATGAACCAAGCATGTAGTATTTATGCTTTTCAACTAGTGACTCACTCAAAATAACTTCAACATACAAACACACTATATTTCACTTTTCCCAAAATAAAAGTAAACTTGAATTAACTCACACTTGACTCAATTAACTCAAACTCTAAATTTGAAATGCACTTAACTCAGGTATTTTTTCATGCACTACCCAACCTGGATCTAGCTAAATCTTCTCATCGAGAGTAATTATTATTTCCAACATCAACAAAGAACATTAAACCGTCTTTTCTTTATCTTTGTGGAACCCAAGCTCTTCTTGCAAACGTTGCAAAAATATCGAGCCAGAAACGGGCCAAACCAAGCGCCTTCAGCAGTGTTGCAATGAAATTTGTGAAGCTTTTTACAACTCAAAATTTGAAAGGCTGCTGCAAATACAACCTCTCTGAAAGGCTGCAGCAAATACGACCTCTCTGAGGGAGGCCCTCAATCGATGCAATGAGCGTTGCGACATCTAGAGAAGGAAATCTTGTGAATCCAATATAAATATAAATACGTGCTGCTTCTGTTTAAAAGAAATAATAACTTCAATGTTTAAAAGAAATAATAACTTCAATATCAAACCTGTCGGATGAATAAAAAGTGATCAAATTTATTTAAAATACCATATTTCTAAGACAACGAATATTTAAATTTTTGTAAATTGAATATGGGAAACATAATCAAAATCTATTAAGCTTGTGAGATTGAAAGTTTTAATTAAATATCCATTACAAAATCCATAAAACTAAATTTTATATATAAATTACTAAACATTTAAAAGATTTAATTATTGATGAATATAAATTTTACATAATGTCAAAACATCTAAGTAGCAAGTTGTTGAGGGAGTCTACCTGGGAAGAAACATAGCGTGGGCGTGGAGTTACTTGTAAATACGACCAATCCACCGAGGAACAGAAAGTTGGAGTTTCTTCTTCGTTCTTTCCTCCTCATATTTCCATTATGTTCACCCCCTCTACGTGGACATGGGTCACAAGCGTTTCTCCAAAAACTCGTGTATTCCCAACAGCACGCAAAAATATAAAGATAATTGCAGCGTTACGAGTCCATCAGTGTTATAACCAGAAATAGTAATTGAGTTATGCACGAAATACAAGTGCAATGCAATTGGGTTGTTGCATATAAGTATGCTTTAAAATGTAGGAGAGTGGAAGGAAGGATTTAAGGGAGGAGTGTTGGTGGGATGCAAGTTATTTGGCTTTGGTGGGCATGGAGTTACTTGTAACTACGACGATCCACCGACACCTCAATTGGTTTGGGCTTATTGATATCACAGGAAGTAATAGAGCGACTAACTAAAATAGCGTTGTCATTGATTGGTTACTCAAATTTAATTAGATCGATGGTTATAAGTCAAATTTAACTTTAGAAATGAAATGAAATAGAATATACGGTGGTATTTATGGTATATACATTATGTTTAAGTATAGGGTGTACTGCATTATATTAGATATCATTTTTGGGATTTAACTGCGTTAAGTAAGTCATTCACGTACGACCATTTTCATGAGAGATAGTCGTAAGTGACTAATTTCTCATGATTTGAATAGTTCACTTAGCACTCATTGCATCGGCACTCGTTGCATCGGGTGATGCTCACAGGGGTGAAGAAGTGGGATTGAAACTAGTGAAATAAATCACATAGCTTCAATCATCACTTCCGGGGTGCAGGGGCTTGTACCTGGTAACCAGGACTTCCCGAGAGGTCACCCAGGTCACCCATCTCAGATCACCTCTGGCTCAAGCGTGCTTAACTGTGGAGTTTTTCCCCACAATCAAGCCCACTTAGCTTGCTACCCCATTTGCAAAACCTTAGCAAGTATTGTGCCTCATGAACCATTCAATTAGAGATCCCTTGACTCTTTTTTGAATTTAAGTATGGGGGATTACGCAGTGCATTATATTGGATATCATTTTTTTGGGATTCAACTGCGTTAAGTAAGTCATTCACGTATGACCATTTCCATGAGAGGTAGTCGTAACTGACTAATTTTTCATGATTTTTGAATAGTTCACTTAGCACTCATTGCATCGGGTAGTTCACTTAGCACTCATTGCATCGGGTGATGCTCACAGGGGTGAAGAAGTGGGATTGAAACTAGTGAAAAGTGGAGAACAAATCACATAGCATCAATCATCACTTCCGGGGCTTGCACCCGGTAACCAGGACATCCCAGGAGGTCACCCATCCCCGAACTCCTCTGGCTCAAGTGCACTTAACTGTGGAGTTTTTCCCACAATCAAGCCCACTTAGCTTGCTACCCCATTTGCAAAACCTTAGCAAGTATTGTGCTTCATGAACCATTCAAGTAGAGATCCCTTTACTCTTTTTGAATTTAAGTATTTTACGCAGTGCATTATATTAGATATCATTTTTTGGGATTCAACTGCGTTAAGTAGTTCATTCACGTATGACCATTTCCATGAGAGGTAGTCGTAACTGACTAATTTCTCATGATTTTTGAATAGTTCACTTAG